>JANHQD010000206.1:0-10262 GCA_024721195.1 Marasmius sp. AFHP31
GGTTGCAGGCAGTTGCAGGAATAATATGGTTAGTGTATCAGGGTGAATAAAATTTGTTTCTCAATGCAGTTCAAGAATAATTTCATAAAGTAACATTATATAACTCTTCTAAACATACTACGGTATCTTTACCATGTTCTATCACGTATCTCGTACCAAAACATACTAAAACTTACCTTTACAGGGGGGTTTTCACTGGGACTCACCTCGCACAAGCATCTCCCTTTCATTGTGTAATCATCTCCCTTTCATCGCGTGATGATCGCGTAATTTGATTTGACTGGCAGAAATTTGATGTATCGACAGACACAAAGACGGCCTGGCTGCCGGCTTCTACCTCGTGTTTCTGCCTGCCGATATCCCCTTTGTTCTCATTCAAATATGCCGTGTTTCCACAAGCCGACGGCCATCATTTCTCTCAGTCAATTGAATGGCAATTTATCTATGTACAGGGCCGCTTTCGGCCCGTCAATATCTCGTTTTTATATTCTAATTTCTGCCAGCCGAAATTAGGCTGTGCCAGTAGTGACTGTCAAGGCCTCACTGGAGCCCAAGCGGCATGGGCCAATAGACGGTATTACGGGCATCGTACACTCCCTCCTGACATGCTGGAAAAGGCTCGCAAGCAAGTTTAAATCATTTGTACCTGCTCTAGATACACAACATATACCACTACTGTGGACATATCCCGCCTGCGCCCGCTCAAAATTCTTTTTGGTTTGCCCAGCGACGATTTTGACCTGTGACCGTGACGTGACGTGACGTGACATCACAGCTTAGTCATGGGTGCCGGTTCCTGATGGCGTCTGCCTTAGAAGGTGATGCCTATTCAAGAGCCGAGAAATTCCGGTTAAGGTGAATAAGGAGGTGCGTCGAGATATAGGACATTCGGCAGGTTCGATAGAGTGCTATAAATTACTAGGATCTGGGACCCATGCCGTTTGAGCCACTTATGAATTTCCCGTTAGACGCAAGATGCGTGGAAAGCAAGGTGATCCCGTGCCATGTTCGAAGGGAAGGGCCAACATGCAGCATTAGAGGGAGACGACAGCGGGTACCACATAGGAGAGCTAACAAGGCGCGTTCCCTGAATCCTTTCCGACGATTAAGGAAGAGTAGCACTTACCAGCCAGGCCCAAGCTTGCAAAGAACATTGTCCCTTATCCCTTCGGTTTCTGTCACTGATTCTGCATGAATCAGCAATACCTGTCCCTGCAGTCTTCCCACACGCATGGGCTATGGTAGATGGCTCGAGCGCAGAAGAATGAGACGTGCCGATCCTTTCCTGGAGTTAATTGCTATCAAACACCTCGGTGTCAAAAAAACCTCCTTGGCCTCCGATGCCCATGGTCCATAGTAGCGAGTCGCAGCGCCAGCCTTGTGGTTCCCGGCGAATAATGAGACGAGAAGCTGTATACAGATGTAGAGGGAGGAGGAGGAAGCAAAGCCAGTCGAACAATATCTTTTCATAGGCTCAGAACTTGGGCTGCGATTGACGGCTAAAACCAAAGAGCGCCTCGATGGAGTGCTTGCGGAGAACCTCCAGAGGTCCTACACGCGAGGATCAGGTCAAAATCTGACGTTGAGTGCAGCGAGGGTGTGCCAGCTCAATCAAAAAGTACAGGCAGCTCGGTGGCCAAGTAGCGAGAAGGTTGAAAGGCCTGCGTTTCGTAATTTGTCCACAAGCGCAGGAGCCAAACAACTGACGTAAAGCTTTCCTGTCACCAAAATTTTCAAACGCGCCCTTCGAGCACTCCTCCACCAACCACCAATTATCCATTACCTATCCAAAAATGTCCGCCATTCGCGCCCTTCGTCAACTTTCGCGTGCAGCTTCGACCTCAACAGCTGCTCTCCGAAGCACCAGTCGAATTTCTGCTGCTTCATTGTCGAGGGCAAGCCTCACTTCTTCCACCCGGGCATTCTCGGTTTCTGCTAGGTCTTTCGGTCAGGGTGCTAGTGCGTCAAATCACTTCTTCTTCACCCGGAGAATAGCTAATATTCTTGTTTGGCTATCTCAGCTGATAGTGCTTTACTGACCAAGATTGCTGAGGAACTCAAGTATGAGACTGAAAATGTCCCCGCGGAGACTCCAGAGTTCTTGACCGCGTTCAAGGCTCAGGGTGTGTGGGAGGTAGGCTGTGTAAACTCGTTCTCGGAGAGTCGTGATTGACACTCGACTATCCAGATTGAAGACTCCCAGTATCAGGATGAGGTCGTTCTCACTCGCAAGTTCGGCAACGAGACGTGAGCTAAATCAGGCTGTCACTTTGGGTCCTTTTCTCAGACGAATTTCGTGGTTTTATAGGTTGAGGTTGATGTTCTCAATTGCCGACATCCGTGCTGAGGAGGACGAGGCGTTCAATGAAGAAGCCGCGGAGCGTAATGAGGATGGTGAAGCAGAACACGACGAAGAGATCTTGAACAGTTATCCTATCCGTGTCTCTTTGACCGTCACTAAGGTGCGTTTCCGCCCCTGCTGGTGTGCCCGAGGCAGTAGCCAACTTATCTTACCTTACTTTCTAGCCCTCTGCTCCTGGATCCCTCTCTGTCGACATGCTCGTCCAAGATGGATCCTTTGTCACTGACAACATCACCTTCTACCGCGACTCGAAGATTGGCACTGAGCTGAGTGCTGAGGCGGACTGGAAACGACGGGGAATCTACCTCGGCCCGCAGGTTCGTCTATCACTTAAATCTATAATTGACAAAGGAAACGTGCTGACCTGAGTGTGTTGCGTTAGTTCGATACCCTTGACGTCGGCCTCCAGGAAGAATTTGATAAGTGGCTACAGGAGCGTGGCATCAACGAGTCTATCGCCCTCTTTATCCCTGAATACGCCGAGTGGAAGGAACAAGCAGTGAGTCATCAGAAATTCAGACTGGCCAACGCACCGATTAAACGTGTTTTCGTTGTATTTTGTAGGAGTACGTCAGATGGCTTGAGGGTGTCAAGGGCTTTATCGAGCAGTAACTGCGCCCCATAACCAGTGTACCGGTCGCACACCATAACGCAGAGCCGGTTGCTCGAACACCAAAACTTACACATACTTATGCTTGCTTACTGGCGTGCAATCACACATTCAAGCACGAAGTGTCAGCGGCGCATTGAGTAATCATTGATGAGAATATGGATGCCACATACGATTAACCTACCTAGGACTTGCTTAATATACACCACTCACGCATTATAAACCATTCGTACCCATAAACAGCAAGTTTTGAGGGCTACGAGAATTGTTCAAGCACACTCCGCGGTCATCTCGCTTAGTTGAGAATGTTCCGGAACGTTGTAGGACCTTGCCGAAGGACCTCGGATGTTGTGGAATGTTCTCCGACATTCATCACTGCCACTAAATGCCGCATTGTATCGGCTGGCCCGAGGGCTGAAAATGAGCTGATGTGGCACTCGCTTGGGCCGCAGCTTTTGTTTCCCTTATTCCTTATAAATTGACTCAGGATGTGGGCTCCAATCTCCTTATCCTGCATCCGCTCGACACTCCAGCTTCTCAAAGCTTCTTCACTTGCTTATCCTCACTGCAACTCACAACGACAATGATATCTACTGCTACCGCTTCCCTCACTGTCAAGCCCAGCGTCGGTCGTTATGTCCCAGTTCATAGACGGGGTTCCAGCGCGGGAAACGACAACTGGCGTGCGAGAGACAGCTCCAGTAGCAACAGCAGCAATGCGTCTTCTTCTCCCCCATCGTCTCCCATGAAGACCAGTTTCCCTCTTGCGTTTGCTTCTCATGGACATACTGGAGGTGTCGGTAAGTCATCTCAGGCGCGATCTCGTGTCAAAGTTGATTCTAATTATTCCGTTCCAGCATCGCCTCAACCTGCTGCTCCTGCTTTGCCGATCTACTCTATCAACGACCTGCTTCTCCTCCAGAAGTCCCCATTTGCGCGTATGACCCAAGAAACTCGCGATGAGATCAAGGAGCGTCTCCCCGAGATCGTGCTGAGCCGGAAACAGCGCCATACTCTGAAAGGCAAGATGCACGGACGTATCCCCAATGGCGGCCAGGGATACGCGCGCCCGCCGCAGCTCCCCCAACAACGTCACGTCCACGATGTGGCACAGGCTCCAGCTATCGAGCGCGTTCCCGTGGTTCACGTCGCTCCGCCCGTCTCTCCTCCTGTTCCTTCACCTCCCACTCTTAGACGCCAGACGAGCAGGATGAGGATGGCTAGGCGGGGTACCAAGTCCTTCGTTGACGACCTCGGATGGAGGATGGTTCAACGGTCGCCGGTCGTTGCTTAATGTGCACCTCCCGCGGCTTCGTCTCGGACTCGGAGCTCGATCGAATAACTCTCCCTTTCCCGTCTCTCGTCCGCCCCTAGATGTCGGACCCGCGACGCCACCCACACACCCAGCTCGTATCGGAGCCTATTCCACTTACATTCAGCTCTTTCAATTCCGAGTTGACGACGGTCTTCATCTCTTGCATTTTACTCCCATTTGTAGCATTATTACACCGGCATTGCAATTTCGCAAACTTGACATGCATCTGTATACATCAAACGACATCGCGATTAACGACCACTACTTATGATCTATTATATCACATACACATACATACATAGCGGCATACTTGTTTCGTTTTACCCAGAATATAATGGTCGACCTTCGGGTCGTGGAAAAGGACACAACGAGTGACTAGTGATTGAGAAGTACTATGAGGGTCGGAGTCGGAGTCGGTTCGCGTCTTGGCCTCGGAAGGCCAGATTCTGCTTGTTCCGCTGTTGTGCGGGACTACGGTATCACTTAGTAAGTCGTAAGTTGTAAGTAATACTTCAACAGCTTGTGCATCAAAACTAGTATCAAAATCCGCGGTGTATTGTAAGCATCTTGACCGCAGATGTTCAGGGATGTACTAGTTGCCAGGGCATGCCCCACCAAAGTCTTTTGAGCTAACGGAATCTGACCGAGAGTGATTGAAGGATCTTCGAAATACCCCACAGGCAGCCTCCATACTGTAACTCAAGACACTCCCGAAGTTGTAACTTCCGAAGTAGCTGGAGAGCACCGAGTTCGCTTTAGAAATTAGCGCTCAGCACACTTGCCCTCGGCTCTCACCTAGAATCCTAGAATCCCAACTTCATGGCCCACCACGATTACCACCGTCCTCACGATCATGACCGCGACAGTCACTTTCACCGTTCTCGAGTTACAGGAATGCCCCCAATACCGGATCTCCGGTTCGAAAACAGCTTTCTGAGCAAGCTGCACCCATTTGTTCAGTTCAGACGAGCAGAAGGCGACGGAAAAGCGGAGCTGATAGAGATACAATGGGGTCATGTCTTCTGGATGACGATTCGAGATCAAGTGTTGAGTCCGTTGGTACAGGGAACGTTGTTGTGCGTCTGGTATCTTTTCTCTCAGTTTGACATCTTTCCTCATCGCTTTGTAGCGCAATTCTTGGTTTCTATTTCTCGCCTTTATCATCACGACTGGGACGCAAACTTAAGAAGTCGCGGAAGGAAGGCCTCGGTGTTGGATGGCTTAGAGGCTGGATACAGAACCTTGGATTGTCTACCACAACGTCGGCATCCACGACGCGAAGATAATCGGACATTGTCAGAATTGTGTATTTTTGCTATCCGACGGGAATTTACGGGACGATCTCAATCCACTCGTTGACCCACATATACCTAGAGAACATAACGTTCAACCACCGGAACCAAACCAACTGACTCCAGTGCTGTCTCATAGCTCGAAGCGCCAGGCGATACTCGTTGATTCCGGCTACAAATGTTATTTGTGGGGTGTCCAATACTCGCAAACGGAGTTTTGCGAGGACAGGAGCGAGGATGCTGATATACTTAGATGGCAGGGAAACTGTTATGAGGCTGAAGAGTTTTGGGCGACTTTGTGAATCTTCAAACATGGCCAGCATGACCTTCATTGCTTCGGGTAAGGATTTGTGGTTGGGGTGCCCAGATATACCGCCCTCGTCGAATGTGAGGATCTTGAGGTCGTGTCAGTTCGTGTAATGAGAGAGAAGCAATGAAGCAACGCACAGTGTCAATGCTGTTGTCCAGAACAAATGACTTTACTATGTTTGAGAGAACATTTACATCCCAGGAAACGGTGATATTGTCCTGGAGGTCCCTGGTCAAATCATTAGACTGAGAGCATGACTGAACTGTTCATTCGCGCTCACGGGTGATCCAATATCAGCCGACGCGACGGCTCAACTCCAAGAACGTCCAAGCTCTTCTCCAGTTCTTGTTTACGGACGTTTCCTAGGCCATCTGAGTTGCCAGTTGATATACACATTGAGAACACGTCTGCCAATTTGTGCAACGCGAGAATTGTAGGTGAAAAGAAAAGAGATTCATCATCGGGGTGGGCGGTCAAGACCAGGAGCTTCTGCGGCCGGTTTGCAACATCGAATATGGAATCTGAGGCATAGGGACGATAGAGAACTGCTGCAATGAGTGAGATGAGAAGAACGTGGAGGGTGAAGCGTGTGAGGGCCATTGGGCTGGCGTCTGTTGAGCGCCTGTTTCCTCCTTCACTCCCACCATCACCTTGACTCCAAATTCACCGGCTTTCAATCGCCGGCGTACTCAGTGATGCCAGATTACCGAGAACATTGCCATTGAAGTCCGGAATTCACGCAGGACAGTCGGTTGTGCTGAGCGCACCGTGGGCAAGAGAAGCAAAGACCGCGATACCGCTGAGAGCCCTCCAACGTGTCCTTCGTATTGACAGGAGTTAACCACAAGGCACATCCGCTGAAACCATCCATCCGCTTTCTAGCGGACATTGCAGCATTGTTTCCGGTGTTGAGTTGGTTCTATGTTATCGTCAGCTCTTCGTGGGAACCGCAGAACAACCATGGACCCGAGACAGAGAAAATGATTCAGGGCATAGAATTGGACGAGTTAAAACGTCGTCAGATGTTGAGCAGATGAGCTTGGGCCCCCGACACGGCGCAGATGGTGGATAGAGTTGACAGGTCAAATTTAAAACGCTGGGCCGCTCAGATTTGACCTCTTTTCCCTTTTCGACTCTAGCTTTGTCGCATTGATTGACTTGGAAGATCGCGGGTCTCGCCTAACGAGTCAATCACCTCGGTGTACAACCCGCACAGGTACAATGTAGCAGATGGGCTGGGATTTTGATGCAGTATTGGACGATCACAAGCGTCGCAGGGACGACCCGCTCAATGAAAAATGAAATACAGATGGAGACGTCAAAGAACCCATCAGGGTAATCGCGATCAGCCGGTCTCCCAAACTATATTACATTGGACAGATGGGTGAGGTTGGCTTTACCCACTTTCCTTCCACTCCCGGTTGACTTTGACGGGTCCTGCCAGCAGGGCAGACATATTCTGTCTACTCTACGTCTGTCAGGCATAGGCATTGCAGGCGGGGGTAATGGACTCTGGTGTTCTCACGAACGATGTCTATATCCAGGCGGTCAATGAGCAGTAAGTTCTTTCAGCAAATCTCCAGGGACGACGAGTTTCTAAAACCGAGTGTTCTAGTCACATCCACCAAATATTTCAGGTGATGCCTAACAGTGAGTCAAGTCGCAGGTCGTTCACCTCCTTCATAGCCTGAAAGTCGCGCCCTTTCTAAAGCCATTCTGTTCTGGGATCATATCGTCACATCGGGTAAGCTCCCTGGTCCTTCCAGTTATATTCTAGTGTATTGAAGCTTTCTAGGACATGAAATTCGATACGTTTGGGCCCATCCGAAATCTCGAAGCAGCTATCTGTTCTTCTTTCTTCGCTATTTCGCCCTATTCTCCAACATATCGGTCCTTGTACTCGGTGGATCCCCGCTGAGTGATGATGCAAGTGGTCAGCTGCGTCTTTGGTAGTCATTCCATACTTACGTTCTTCTTCTGTTCTAGGGGTGAGCCTCGTTATGGAGCCGAAATACGCCCGTTCTTGCTAATAATATACGCTGTCCTTCTCTCACAGCTGCAACCGATTCAGCCTATATAGGCAAATCCTACTCGTCATCACACAATCGGCGGTGTGTAGTAAGTCGTTCAAGTTGCATCTCTGAGTATTCGCCTAACGGGCGTATCTCTGCGCAGTCCTTTTGACGTTACGGATCTATGCAATCTTCAATTGCGATAATCGTATCTTGATTTTCTTGTGCGGGAGTGCCGCTATTCTACTTGGGATGGCAGCGGTGAGTTCTTTTGTCTAACATACGTCAAGACAGACGCCGATGATGCCTCAGTACATGTTGGTTGGGCAAAAAAATGTTCGTTATCCAATAAAAGTGGGGTGTCATATCGGATCCTCAAAAGAGAGGTGTGTAAAACTTTCTTTCTTCTCTTTCTCATGGTCCTGAACCTCCTCAACCATAGCGCACGACGTGCGTACACTTTTTTGTAATCTCGCTCAGCCTTTTCTGAACGGCAGCTTTAGGTCTCGCAGGAGTGTGGATCGCGCTCTTCATATACGATACCATCCTATTCTTCTTGACTGTCTCTCGGACGTACCACCATTGGTCTCGCGTTCGGGTAGATCCTCATGTAGTCCAGCTGTCTTTGCTCTCGCTAATGTTCCGGGACGGCGCAATGTATTTTGCGTAAGTTCGTTTATTTCCTTCTTCCTATACAAACGCACTCAAATTGAATCCTCTCTGTGTCACAAAGGGTCATGGCGCTAGCCACTCTGTCAAACATCTTGACGTTTTATGTCAGTGTCTTCGGCTATTATACCGACTTCATTCCGTCTGACATGTCTTTTTTTAATCTTGACACAGTTGTGTGGCGTACGTCTTCGATCTGGTTCAAGCGTCGTCCTTGCTAAACATAGGCCCACATTCTCAGCCATTCATGCGAGGAGGACTTTCGTCGTTTGCTAGCTGGTATGTCATCCACTCGATTAGTGACATGCCTAATCTCTCTCATCTTCATGCATTATCTAGCATCTCGGTGACTATGATGTGCCGACTCATGCTCAACCTCCACGCCACGGCCGATACAGGACTATCTACCCGACCAGGAGACCCGCGGCGTACTGATGGAACTAACTCTTCTGGTACACATATGGATTTCGCGCGTGGTTTTGCAACGACGACGACAGGCGTTGTGTTCGAGAGTGTGATTATGGAAGATATACCCATGACGACGTTCAGTTCAGATCCAGAGGTACCTGCACAGACCCAGGGCCAAACAAGTAGATGAGGATGCCACATGAACACTTAGGACTCTGGACGCGTAATGAAGGGTTTCTACCTTACGATGTATCATGGATGTAAACTAGCCATTGGATAATTGTATTAGCATAGACGTCGCTCGATGAGCCGAAGAAAGACCTACAGAATGAGTGAGGAACACGATGGCTAGCGTGAGCATGATGAAGTCGCGGCCAACAACGACCGGAAATAGCCGACGCTTCTTTCCATTATCCCAACCTTGTCCCAACCTAGTGTTCTAGCCGATATCTTCGTCCTCTCAAATATCAGCACTCCTCATTTTCCCTCAGCGTGGATTTGTGCGGCATTTTTTGTTATCTTCAGCTTGGAGCATGTTCAGGGAGGATTGGGAAGACAAATTTCAGAGACCACATGCTCACTCTCACCTCATTGCTCACCCCACCGTCCCGGTCAGCACAGTTGCCCCTGCGTCGTGATTAGGACGGACCGATCATTTCGATGGTTTTATTAAAGTCAGAAATTTAGTATCAGTCCTATGACGAACCGGTCATGGCTCGACTTCTCTTCCCACTCCTCCTCGGTGTGGGCAGTTTGGCATCGAAATCAACACAGACACAGGTCGACCTCACGCCATTTCTGAACAACAAAGCCGCTGCACTGACAGGGTCTACCACCGCCAACTTTGACAACTATAATGGCTCATATCCTGCGGAATATCTGCCGACGGGTACCCTCGTAGACGCGGCAATCGCCTACAAGTTACCGAATTGGAGTGCGCCGACTGGGGTCAACGATAATATCAACTGTTCGGGACAGACGATTAAACTTCCGAGGGGGAGATATCATTCGTTCAATTTCCTCGGGGCGACAGACGGAATATCGTATGTAAATGGAGAGTTCTTCGCCCTGTATGAAGGAGGAGAGACCGAGAGTTTGGGTTTTGTGGTCGCGCCGTGGTGGTTGAAGAATCCTAGTGACGGGTGAGTGCTACCTTTCGATTCACCAACGTCTCTTTGCTCACCAACTTCGAAAGTCCCATAACAGCACCGTTCTTGAACGAGGGTGACGCCAATGGAACCCACCGAAACTGTATGTTGCCCAGCGATCACCTACATCAGAGAC
>JANHQD010000208.1:0-20781 GCA_024721195.1 Marasmius sp. AFHP31
GTCGTCTTCGTCAACGTCGTATACCTTCCATCCCCCTTCCCCTTCGAAATGCTCTTCAAATTGAAGGCTTGAGCCAACTCGTGTACCATCTTCCTAGTTTCCTTGTTCGTAGGTGGCAACGACATTTGTTTGGGACCGCCGACGTCGTCAATGAACCTACGAATCTGCTGCACCAGGGTAGTCGTATCAAACACCCTATTCGGGATGGTTGTGATGGTAGGATCTAGACTAGCAACACGAGCGGTGAGCTTGCGTCCCTTCTTCCCCCCCTTGTTCGATCTGAGCGGGTCGGCAGCCTGCATGAGTTTTTCCAAGTCCCGTTCTCGTTTCCGGTCGGCTTTCTTTGCGCGGTCTCGTTCCCAAAGTTCTGCGAGGTCGGGCGGGAGATCTTTGTTCTTGTCTTTGCGTTTGCGAGCCAGGGGCATGAAGTCCTCGTCGCCGCGGAAGTTTCCGTCACGGACGGCACGGAAGACTGCGTTTTTGGACTTTCTGTCCCGACTGGTGAGTATGTCCTCGTTTTCGGCAAGGAGGACCTTCAAGCAGAATGAGGGTCAGTACGGAGTAATATTGAGTTGGCGAACGAGAAAAACAAACCTCGATTTCCTCGATGAAATCCTCATCATTCTCTGCCCAGGTCTTGAATCTCCCCCGGTCGTCCTCGAAATCTTCATCTTCATCGTCATAGAGGTCTTGATCCGTTGTCGCTTTGCCCTTGCCCTTGCCCTTGCCTTCATCGTTCGTGTTCCGTTCTCGTGCTTGTTTGCGTAACCGATCCAGTCGTGCCTGGAAGCTAGATTTTGGACTGTGGTCTTCTCCTTCCTCGTCATCGTCGTCGTCCCAATCGTCTTCGTCTTCTTCTTCTTCTGCTTCCTCCCCGATCAAGATACGTTCCTCGAGTTCCATGACAGCGTCCTCGTCCTCATCGGCATCGGCATCCTCCGACTCCCCACTACTCCCAACACCACCCACGTGTAGGTTCCTATCTTCCTCCCTCACCCTCCTCTCATCCTCCAAATCATCCATCGTAACCCATTCTCGATTCATCCCTTCCACGAACGACCTCATCGCGCCCGTCTCCATCTCCAACTCAGGGTCGACATCCATCCCTTCAGCCTCAGCTACCCTCCGTTTGGATTTCCCTTTCCCTTTGCCCTTCACCGAAACGACACGCAGCGTTCCGTCTTTCTCTGCACGAACTTCTTCCTCCCCCTCTTCTCCCTCCTCTTCTGCATCATCGTCGTCGTCGGAAGCAGATCCCCAATCAACATCTGACCCTTCATAGTCCCCCCTTCCCCTCCCCCACATCCTCGCCTCCGAAACTTCCGCTCCTCTCATCGCGAATGAAGAAGAAGACCCCTTCCCCTTTCGACTCTTCCGCCAAACGTTCCTCTGGCGCATTTTCATCGGGGTCGATTTTCTAGATTTCTGCATGAACGTGAAGAGAGGTTGTTTGGGCGTCTCGCTACCCACCACCACGACTGGTGTGGATGTTTCGGTTTGGGGTAGAGAAGTAGATGAGGAAGGTTCTTTTGAGAACGAGAACGACACAGACTCGACAGCCACGACGGCTGGAATGGACGGGATGGAGGGGACACCGATGGGTAGGCCAGTTAAGACTGAAGTAGCGGTGATCGGGACGGCTGATGTCGTCGCAGTTGGGGTGACCCTACCACTAGCAGAACGAGGATGAGGAGCAACGTAGACGATCACGTCTTCCTCTGGTAGACCTAGCGCTTCGCCGAAAGGTTGTGATCTCGCATGTGAAGAAACGGGATCGGGAGTTGTATCGATGAAGAACGATGGCCCTGATTCTGATTCGTGCAGAGAGTCGGGATCGGGAGTTGTGTCGATGTAGAACGACGGTTGAGGTTCGGGTTCGGGTTGAGTGGACGATGGTGCAGATTTATTCGCGTCCAGGTCCATAGCTGCGACACTCGAAGAAACCTCGTGGACATCCGCATTGTTGTCAGACTGCTCGGTCGCTGTTTCGCGAGCCGCGGTGGTGTGTGGGCCGGCTAGTTCTCTCTCCTTCGTATCTGTGGTGGTGCTATATGTCGCCGAGCCCATGCCAACAACAGTCGTCTCCGTCGATTGAATGTCAAAGGTAAATGTTGGTGGGGGTAGCTCCGATGCAGCAGGGGAACCATGCAAGATATCGCTGCCAGTAAGCTCCTTCTCAAGTGCTGCCTCTGGTTTGGGTTTGTTGTAGATACCAGTAAATGCCTCTTCTTTGTCCACCTCCATGGGGTGTTGTTGCGTAGCTGTAGCAGACGCGTTGATATTCTCCTGGTAACTGCCCAGATCTGCGAAATCGATTTCTTCTAGTTCCTCCTCGTCTCCTGCTTTTTCTTCGCCAGAGGGTTCCTGTGGATGTGAAGGAACAGAGGTATATCCAAAGACTCGAGCAACTCGATCTGCAGTTGGGACATGGCTCTCTTCGTCGTCATCTACAGCGGGCTGAGAACATGAAGACGCAGCGCAAAGCGAAAACTGCTCACCCAAACCGATATCCTCTGCTGCAGGTTTCAGTATCTCTTCCTCTTCGATAAACAAGAAACGTTGGTGTACTGCTGGGACAAAGTTGATGACTCTGAGTAACGGTCTATCCTCGTTCAGCAGCCTCGATAGAGGTGCATCAAAATCCCGCTCTTTGCCTTTCCATCCGCCTCTCTGTCCGCCTCGTCCTCGACCACGACCGCCACGATCGTCACGACCTCTTCCCCTCCCTGGTTTGTTCCCGTTTGCATTCGGTGGTGGTGTATACGTATGCAAAGGTAAAGGAGAATTCTTCCCACTTCCCCCTCTACCGCGGCCACGACCCCGCGGGGTGTTGTATCCTGAACCTGGATTGCCTGCAGAAGCAAGAATGAGTCAAAGCATTCCAATCGTGGTCATATCTGCCTACTTTTTGGCCATTGTTGCAAGACAAAATCTGTTTGGTTTGAGGGGATGTAGCCTGGGGCCGAACCTCCTCTCCCACCTCTACCTCTGAAGTTTCCTCCCCGAAAGTTGTCTCCTCCCCCTCCTCGACCTCGACCCCCTCTATTATTATGATGGTATCCTCCCCCCCGTGGACTCGGAACGTGGTGGAAGCTACTGCTATGGCCAAGATCGAGAGCGATGTAGTCTTCGGATTGAGATGGGACATTCGATTCTAGATTTGCATTGTGCTTGGGCTGACGCTTTGACTTGGGTTTGGGCATTCTCTTTTCAAATGTTGAAATACGGTTCTTCTGTCGTGTACGGTGCTCTTGTATGAAGGAAAATGAAGGAAGGAATCCAGAAAAAAAGATATCGACGTGATCGGAGTCAAGAGTGAGTTGTAGCGTGTTCTCACGCTGCAGCCGCGCGGACCCTCGGTCCCGTTACTACTGACGCTCCTCAACTCTCGACCACTTTCTTCTAGATTCTATGTGGAACTGAACAGGTTCCACCATGTGTTTCTTGTCGGGACTCGGTAATTCTTCCTGAGCTCATCGAATTATAAAGGTTAGCAGGTACATGATGCACTATTACTGGCGCCTTCTGAGATGTCAAGAGCTCTACTCGCTCCGAAGTAAAATTCCGATCCATCCTGTGGTTAATAGATACATGAGAGTACAATAAGTGACTACAAACTAAGCGTCCAGAGCACAGAGCAATCCGACAAACGATCATAGACCGAGAAATAAAAATCTAACCCCAAACTATTACCGTTTCTGTAATTCGTCATGAATCGAGAACCCAAGCCGTCTCTGCGTTTTCGGGGCCTTGCGTCCACCCGTTTGCCTGAACGGAGAAATTAGAACCATTGTGACTTGAAAAGGGGACAGAACTTACTTTTGCTCCTGACAAACAAAACTCTCTGGGGCCCCCTCCCAATTCTCTACAACGTACTTTCTAACACCCTTTGCAGCAATATCGTCCCCATCTCCAAAAAGATCCACCGCCAACTGAGTATGACTAACACCAGCATACGTCGTCGGGCACCGAGGATTCACAAGGATTTTCGCAGGTCGGAAGACAGAGTTTGGTATCGTTGGTGGTTTGTGGTCGTCCCCTTGAGGAACGACGTTTCCACCATCCTCGTCACTGATCGCGTCGTAGTCGGAACCGGCGTTGGCATCTGCGTCTGCGACCTGGCCTTCGCGCTGCTTTGGACGGGCGTCGTCGACGACTTCTTCCAGTTTTTTGGGCATTCCGTCGGCGTCTATGATGTGGACGTCGGCTTCTCGACCTGGGGCGGGTGCTTCCTTTTCTTTGATGGGAACTTGGGCTTGTTGCCTCTTTTCGTTGTCGTCCTTATTCTCGTCCTTGATTTCTTCCTTAACTTCGTCCTTAACCTCTTCCTTCACCTCTTCCTTAACCTCGTCTTTGTTCTTGTTTTCACGCTCCTCCTCCTTGGCTCGCTCTTCTTCATCCTGTACCTGCCTCCTCACACGCTCCTTCCTTCTCGCATGATCCATAAGCGGATCCCTCTTCGCAACATCCACCCACCTCTTCTTAATCCTGGCCGCAAACCCGGTACTCCCCGTATCCTGCCTTCCCTCCCTCGCACTCTCAACCCACAGATCTCGACAAAACCAGGCCTGACTACTATCCAAACACGGTGCCCCCGGGCTTCTCACATTCTCAACAACAGCATCCGCTCGACTCAGATTCTGGAAATCTGTCCCCGCTCGGTAGGAGATCCCTCGATAGTAAGATTGACCAGGATCGACAACGTGAGTTCCGGATTCGCAACAAAATACTTGGAAGGGAAGGTGCTGGGCGTAGCGAGAAGCTCCTACGGGGTCACGGGGAGGTACTGAGTCGGGTTTGGAGGTTGACTTGGACTGGCGGAATTGGTCGCCTGTAATGTCGCGCGTTCGCCATCTAAAAGAAACGTTTAGGTTTAGGTAAGGTTCTGCTTTGAAAGAAAGAAGAGAAAGATTCTGGTCTCACCTATCAGAGAAAATGAAAAACCCATTATGTTCCGCCCAATCCATCCCACAAACCATAGCCGCGTCGTTCGCAAAACTGACTTTAATCGTCTCGAGCACGTCGTTGGGGCACGTGAAGCCCTTCAGCCATAGAACACGGTGGAACCGAATCCCTCTCCTCGAATCCAACTCTTTCAACGGTTCCAGAGCCAGATTCCGCATGTGCGCTTCTTCCAAAGGGTAATAAGCAGCCGCAGAATCCTCCGTCATCGTAGGGACCCTCCTTATCCTAAATGGCACTCCCAGTAGCGTCAAGACGGCTTCACAAAGATCCGTCAACGTCTCTGTCGAGTCCACCGAGCCGTAATCGAGCATCGAAACGAAGATATTGTTGGTCCCGAGTCGCTTCGCGAGTTGGACTATGACAGCCAGTTGGTCTACGAGGAAGTGGTCGGCAGAGTGAATGACGATAGCGATGAAGTAGAGGTGGTCTTGTTTGATGAGTTCGTCGTACAAGTCTTCGTTTTTGTTTTGACCGAAGGGACGGGTGAGGGTTGGGCAGAGAGCTGCGACCCAGCCGTTCAATGAGAGGAGCTGGTCGATGGCACTGAGAACGTGTTGGGTGTCTATACCTGGCGCATCGGCAATGCTAACGAGTAGGATCGTCGAAGAGTGAGGAACGAAAAGTGTATGTTGAGGCCCAGACTCACTAAGGTACTTGGTAACGATCCCAATAGTCGTATATCCCGTTCCGTATAACTGGTGCAAGCCAATCTTCTGTCTCTATTCTTCCCATACGAGATTGCAAGAACGGGTGTCTTTGTACATTCAAAGATTTGTCTGGTCTCGTATTTCGCTCGAGAAAGTTGTGTTCCTCAATCCGGTGTGAACGTGACGATGAAAATGAATGAGACGGATGTGAGGACGAAAAGAAGGTTAAACGGAAGAACACGAAGACGCCAGCGAAAAAAAAGAGACGGTTGAGGTTGCGTCGACGCAGCGAAAAGAAAGCCATCGCTGGTGGACGTGGAGGATGAGGGGAGGAGGAGAGATAAAGGAGAAATGATTAATGAAAAATGACCGACATATGGACGTGTTAATTACATTGGTGCCTATTCCCACGGTTACGAGAGCACAAAAATAGCCCAACTTGAATTTGGTACTCAGCGAGAGGCTACAGCGATAGGCGATGGGATGTACATTTCGCTGATTCAGGTTGTCTACATATAGTTACAGTGGATGATTAACTCCCTGTGCACAGATCAAGTCGACTTAGGCAGGGATCTCGTACATATCCTTGAAGTTCGAATACACCCTCGACACTGGCCTCCCCATGTCCGGCCCTAGGGTTAGTAGTTTTTTTCTTTTTTGTACTGTCTGGGCATCTCACATTACAGACGGACGCGACCTAGATTCCCACCTCTTGAATGGCGTGAACTATGGAATGGGTTTGAGAAACACAACTTCAACGGACAGTTCACTGGAAGGGTATTTCTAGAGCCTGCTGAGGATACGGGGGAGGCCCAACGCGTATTTGGCGCCAAGTGGTGGTCGGTGTTGAAACGTTGAAACGAGGGCGCTAGCCACCACGTTCCAGTTTCAATTCCTCGTGATCCAACCTTCATGTGAATTGGACTGGTAGTACTAGCGGATGAAAACCCAGAAGAATTGATTCGATCTGGAACTACTATGACTGGACAATCTCACTCCACGATCACAGGTACAAATGACTATGCTAGCCGTTCTAAGTAGAGAGGATTGTCAGAAATTGAGATGTCCAATCTGAATCTGAACTCTCACCACTGAGGTCTTCCTATATCAATCATGAAAATCGACGCGCTTGAGCTGAACTTCCTCCGCCGAATTGCCTCCACGTCCAAAGTAAAAGTCCGCAGGAGCCCTATTCTCATGGAACCCAGTACAACGAACAGTATTATCATCCGTATGTTGGCAGTTCTTGCCTCCAAACCACCAATTGTTCGAGGCGCCACTAGCACCTTGACCAAGAGCGATATCCTGAATGAGCCATCCGGGATCAGAGTCGTCCCACACCTTGAGCACGAGCGATCCCAGAAACGCAAAGTTGAGGTTATCTGGATCGTGGTTGAACGTGGTCTGAGAAGCCGAAACTCTGCTCTTCCACCAGTTTGCGACATCGCCACTGCCCTTGCGCCCCACCGTGAAGCGGAGTTGGCCTACTTGGCCTTGGATCGTGAAAGGTACTCTGTTACCGATCCGGATGTTCCCCTTCGGATCCTGACCATTGGTAATGCTATAGTCGCTGATGGTATACGAAGAGCCCACGAATGCGGGGAAATTGGACGCCTTGGAAAGGAAGCGGACGTCGTTGTCGTGGTATGAAAACAGGACATTTGAAGCGCTGCGTGGCTGCATTGCGGGCATCTGCAGTGAATCGTTAGTAAAGGGAATGGCTTTGGGTATTCCACAGCGAACCTTGTTCCGAGTCGCTGAGATTCAGAGGAGTGGTTTGACTAGAAACGACCGTGGGTGGCTTAAATACGAAACCCAGCGACACTAGGCGTTTACTCTGGCGCTCGGATTCAACAGCGGGTAGCACAACCGCGCATCGAACAATCTGAGAATGAGTATATGACACGGAGACACCTCCACGATCCCGTATTCCATAGGAGCTAGCTAGTATCTGAGCATAAGGTTTCTGAGGCCGAAACGTCAAGCTTGAACGATGGAATGTAACTCTGGAGGACCGGAGCTCAAATGTTTCCGAAAGTCACTGTCTGCCCATGCGGGTGGATAGGTCGTTCGTGTTCAAGAGACAACTTCGCATGGGCCTCGGAGTATGGGGATAGAATTGAAGAGCTCCCGTGTTGGTCTGCCAGCGCTCGTTTTCGTGAATATCCAGGGGTTCTATCACGCAGAATGCCATGATCGAAGGAATGAGCGTTCTCTCCTACCGTGTCGTCGGTTGTCCCTCTCGATATCGGTGGTTCCACAGAACCGACAACGTTCTTTGGCAGACTGAAATACTACCCCTTGATCATCAACTTCAAAGTTGTCAAAGACATGCAGGGAGAAGTGTGTCGCAAAGTCAGGCACTTTGGGTCTCCTTGATGCACCGCGAGGGTTCCGAGTTCAGTAAGCATCCTGCAGAAATGGTTGACACAGACCTGGGGTGCGGAGAAACGAGTTTGTTGGACATACCAATGCATGCGTGAATCCCGTGCTCAGAAGAACATCAACAGCAGTCATCGTCCAACGTGTAGCATTCGTCAATGATCCAGCATACGCAAAGAATTGATAGCGCCCGCCGCCGAAAGGAAGTTCAAATGAGGCCTTCTGCCGCGACAGATTCTGAGTCGTTTTCTGTCCCTGTTTCTTGATAGCGTTCATCATCTAACAGACCCAGGCAGGTAGAAAACATCCAAACATCCAGACGGGATGAAGAGCGTGAAGCGAAGTTGACGCAGGCGTGAGCTCAGAAAGAACGCATGAATTGAGGCTGTATGGAGGAGCAAGTCGTCTGAGGCGAGTTGACGGTTGGCAGCAAAGGTGTTTAGGCGCTGGAGGCGGCCCGGGCTAGAAGAGACTAGGCTGCTTGACAGCTTACGCTCGGACTCTCACCATGCGCCTGGTGCCCTTCAAGTTGGAAGCTGAGCTGGACCCAGCGTCCACTCACTTTGTAGCATCCTCTATTTACATCTCGATTCCATCCGTGGTGAAATTTGGACGGGAAATACTCTGCTGCACTTCACTGGAACTTAGGCCCTAACAACACCGATTTGACTGTGTCGGGATTGAATAGAACAAACAAGAATACTTCAATGCAATTCAGCTGTTCGAGGCACTGCGAAGCTGTCTTCGGAAACACGGACGACTTGGACAGAGATGGATAGATAGTAGCTTTCGAAGGCATTCGAGTTCCGATGCTCTGCACGTCCTAAGTAGTGTCCTAGTTCGATATTTCTGGGCTGTCAGAAGACAGCGTGATCAGGGACTTGATTCCTACGGACCACCGCGGGCGTCACGTCTCAGATACTCATTTCCAGACCATTCTACGTGCCTTCCTACCACCCGCCCACACCCCCTGGCGCTACTTTACACCCCTGGGTTTCCCCAGATTTCGTATTTCAGCCACTCCATCATTGCCCACTCTAGTCACTTCAATATCCCTCTGATTCAAACCAAAGGTTCGTTGTGGATTGCCCCAAACTCAACATTGATCCCATCTCGCCGCAATGCAGCCACGCAGCGCCTCGAACGTCCTGTTCTCCTACCACGTCCGTTTCCTCTCCAAAACCTCCCCTATTCTCCACCATCACCGCCTTCGAAATCACCGATGACTAAGAAACATCCGTGTAAACCAGAAAGTGCCCTTCACCGATTTAAGCACCTACGGCAAACTTCGCTTCACAGTCGGACGCAAATGTCGCGAAGGCCAAGTTTTCGGCTGGTTCAACCACGACCCGGATAAACCTCAATTTTGCCGTTCCTTGGGTCTCTCGTTACTCAAAGTAGGCTGAGATTCAGGATATTGCGCTTGGTCAGGGGTGCTACGAACAAATTGGTGGGTTTGGTGGGAAGAATTGTCAACATACTGTTCGTTGTACTGGGTTCCATGAGAAGCGGACTTTCACTTTGGACGTGGAGGGCAACGCGCCGGAGGAAGTTCAGCTTGAGCGTGTCGATTTTCATTGACGATGATACGGTTGTGGGAGTTGTCGAAGGGACTCGTAGAATCTGGATCGCGTTTCTTTCTTTTTCTTGAACTCTTTTAGCTGGTATCTTTGATCCTTTGTCTTGTCATTGCCTTCTCTGCACCTTCCCCTTTTATTCTTAGAGCACGGCGAACCTCTGAATTATCATTGTGCTACCGACGACTCGGACTCACTTGGCTTGCGCGACTTAGCTTTTCCCACCCCGTCTGCACAACGAGCAACGAACCTAGTCAACTCTAAATAGCGCCGCCTGAAGTGCATTAATCTATACGGGTACCCACCACACTCGAGTGGTGGTAGCGTTCGACAAGGGCAAATGGAGAGGGGGGGGAGGACACCGGAAAATCGTGAGCTGCGAATCCTTGTGAAAAGAACAGCGAACCTGAAATAAAGAGCCTTCGTCACGGCCCCTCCCTGACCTCGACCTCTGATTGTTCGACGGTGGCAGTTCAGCAACCGGGGTGGCTCTTCAACTTGGAGGTTTCAAGTGGCGGAGTAAAGAGAAAGAAGAAAAGGGGATACTAGAAGGCCAGGTTTACTGCCTCAGGCCTTACAGTTGAAAGTTCAAAGAAAGGTGCAACGAAGTGATTTCGCAGCCATAGGCAGTTTTTTTTTGTCGTCCCCGTATGACCGAGATTGAGGGTTGCGGGTCCCGGGAGGAGATACGTTCGTTCGGAGTCGCAAAGCCACGCTCTTCAATCCGGATACTATATTTGCGTAAAGGCCTCCGAAGGTCGTTCGGATTTTGGCATCTGGAAGTAAAGACGGGGAGGCAGAACACAAGGAAACGGAAAACTGCCGCGGCGATGAGGGCAGGAAGCGAGACGCCCAAGCACCTTCTGGCAGACAAACTCAAAAGAAGTCACCTTGGTTCCCTGCTTATAACTGTCCAAGCACCATTTCTTTGGTCGTATCAATTTTCGCGCGCGTGAACGATTAAACGATGGTTTGATTGTAATGTAGACCATTCTTTTTTATGGTACGAAAGAGCTATGTGTCAAAAAAAAAGCTCAATCACGTTTCGCCTCCTTGGGGATGTCGATGTTCCATTTTCCAATCAAGAGGCTACAAGGTAAGGATACAAACAATGAGTTCTGTGTCCCCTGGAAAGAAGAACGCGCCAAAAAAACTCTGACTCACTCGAACGCAGCCATAATCGTCCACTTGC
The DNA here is from genome assembly GCA_024721195.1 of Marasmius sp. AFHP31. Classification (NCBI taxonomy): domain Eukaryota; kingdom Fungi; phylum Basidiomycota; class Agaricomycetes; order Agaricales; family Marasmiaceae; genus Marasmius; species Marasmius sp. AFHP31. The sequence goes on from JANHQD010000208.1 coordinate 10,764, forward strand.
GGTTATCAGCCTCTGGGAAGACGATTGAACGAGGGCCGTAGAAAACCTGTTCAAAAAAAAAAGCACGAGTTAACAAGACTGAGACGATACTTGGCTTGGGGATTCTAAAACGCACCTCATCGTCAACCTCGTCCTGTTTCCTAGGAAGACAATGCATAAACTTCCAATCCGGGTTAGCTCCTCCTTCACGACAAAGCGCTTCGGTGACTTGGTAACCCGCGAAATCCTGCAACCGCTGGGCTTTTTCTGCTTCTTGTCCCATCGAGATCCTAAACACCCAAAGCCAAAAACATTCGTCAATCACCCCACCCCACCACCACCCACAAAAAAGCGGGGGAAAGAAAGACACACCAAGTATCCGTAACAACCACATCCGCCCCCTTCACCGCCTCCCTCGGATCACTCCCCCACCAAATCCCCTTATCACACCCCAACTCCTCCACGCGTGTCCACACCTCCGCGGGAGCCCTGTACTTCTCCGGACTAGCCACACGCAACTGGTGTCCCAACCGCGGATACGTCACCAGCATATCATGGAGGACGTTCGCAGAGTCGCCCACATACGCGACTGTCAACGGACGGAGCGAAGGTAGAGGTTGGGGTTTTTCCCCCCGTCGGCGGGTGTCTTTGATGGAGGTTTTCAAGTGGGAGTAGTCTTTTTGGGTTGAGGGGGGGTTAAACTCAAACTCATGCGCATGTTCATGCAACGTGAGCAAATCCGCTAAAATCTGCGTTGGGTGCCACAGGTCCGAAAGCGCGTTGATCACCGGTACCGGAGAATACCTCGCCAACTCTTCAATCTCCTCGTGTCCTCCAACTCTCGCGAAAATGCCCTCACACATCCCCCCTACCACTCGGGCGGTATCTCTCACCGTCTCATTAACGCCTAGTTGGATGTCTTCTTGACCGAGGAATAAGGCTTTCCCACCTAACAAAGCCGCACTCGTCTCACTCGCGAGTCGAGTGCGGGTGCTTCGTTTTGAGAACATCAAGGCGACGGTTTTGTTGAAGAGGCTTTGGGAGGGGAGGCGGAGGGTTGATTTTTTGGAGGGGGAGTGGGGTTTGAGCCAGGGCTTTGTGATTTGTTTGCAGAAATGGGAGTGGGAGAGGAGGCGGTGGATTTGGGGGACTGTGAGGTCGGCGAGGGTCATTAGGTGTGGGGGGCGGAGGGGGCTCATCGTGGGGCGACAGTGAAGGTGGAAGGAGTCAAGTGGACTTTTGAGAAATAAATTTGAAAAAGACGCCGCTACGCGCGCATGTGCGGGGTTAGGGTCAAGTGAGCGCTTGCGGCGTGCCATGCGGTGTTTGGGCGTCTAAATGGCTTTTTGCTCTCCTTCCCCTACCGCGGGCAGTCTTTGCATCTTTTCTCCCCTGGCGGGTCCTCATGCACATGTTGCGTCCGGATTCAACCTAAGAGCTGTTTCTACCTCGACACTGACTTCTTGGACATCGCCTATTCCTCCCACAACTCCGTAACACAATAAACGCTGCCGTTCATCACGAACTGGCCTATGAAATCAGAAATCCACTTTTTGCTACACCTCCTCTTTTTACGGCCCTCGCTCTATCGTCTGATAACCACGAGTGGACGATTATGGCTGCGTTCGAGTGAGTTTTTTTACAATCGGCGCGTTCGTTCTTCTTCATGACGAGGAGGCGCAGTCTCATCGAACAAATCTCGTCTTTGTTAGTTTACTCGTTCCCGTTCCTTTTCCGATAGAAGACCTCAAAGGGAACGAACTTCGAAGGTTGCACTTGTCCGCCCTCGACTCAGGACTGTGTCCCGGTATTCCATTTCATCGCCGGCGCCTTCTTATGGCACATATACTGGGGGAAAATTATTGCTGAGATTTGGGTGACTTGAACGAATCTGAGGGTACTCGCTTGCCCTCACATGGCACGGTACGCGTTGTATAGACTACTTTGCTGAGAGGAAACGATATCTCATATCTAGAGCTGAGTCGCTCGAACAACGAATCCCCGCCTGCTGAGTGCTCGTTCAGTCTGTACCTCTCCTGGGCCTGGGCTATCTATGCTCAACCACTCTTCATCACGCACGTTGAACGCGAACGATGAAGTACGGTCCTCAATCACCGAGAAACGATTTGAATTCTAGTCCAGGACTTGCCAAACGAACTTTTTTTTTCCTTTTCTGGGATATCGCAGGCAAAAGACGTTGAAAGAGCCTGCTCTTCTAAATCTTTGTCTGGGGCTCCGAAACGTACCTGGGCCTGATCTCCCAATTCAATCCACCACCCAATCACTGTCGGAGGAGGCCAGTTACAAGGATGGATCCACGGCGCGAGAGAAATCGATACGACAAACAAAAAAGCAAATGTCATTACACTCCCCAGAATCATTGAACAAGTGAAATCAGAATCAGACACGGTCCTCCATCTGAAACGCAACAGGCTCCGTCGTCCTCGCCGCTTCCCCATAGGTCAAGAAACCGACATAGGGCATGATGTTGTACTTGAGAGTGTATTCCGCCGTTGGGATTTTCCTTGAGTTGTGGGTTTGGGTTAGTCGAGCGTGGGGGTAAGGGGGAGGGGGGGTACAAGAAACGTACTTGAAGGAACTAGAGATCTCTCGGAAAGCGTATTTGTTTTTACCTACGACTTTGATGTTGGCGTCTTCTTTGGAGCGGATGATTCGGTCCCAGATGACGACTTCGTTCTTGACCTGTTGGGATGCGTGAGTGGGGGGATAGGGGAGAGGGAGGGGGGAGTTGGACGTACACCTTGGACGTTCTGGTATTCGGCTTCGAGAGATACGAATAGTTGTTTTGTGTTCCAGTTGAAGAGTGGGGAGAGGTCTACAGGGGACGGGGGAAGCTTCGTCAACAACCCAATCAATCAAATCGAGCACGAAAGGATGTAGTGCGTACCAGCAGTCACGTTAAAGTTGACAAACGCCAGTTCCTGCCTTCGTCTGGGGTACCTAGGTGTCTTCGAGGGGAATCTACGAGAAGAGAAAGACCGGGATGGGTTCAATGTTCGACATAGGGCTGGGGTTATCCATACACTTTGACTGAAGCGATGGACAATTCTCCTTTGGGGTCTGAAGCGAGGAGGAGTGAAGAGAGGGCGATCGTGGCGAGTAGGCCCATCATGCAGGATGAGAGTAGGGCGGAGACATTGTTTATTCGGGTGAATATACTGTGCATGGTGGTGGTCGAAGGTGGTTAAAGTTGTGGGACGGCTGTGTTGGGATGAACGTCAGTGATGGGGATGACACGTAGTCAGAACGCGATGGACAACTGACAACGGTGTTCCGCAGAGAGGAATATTCAAGAGTGACCCCAGCCGAGTTGTTATACGAGGAGAGTAAGCTACGAATAACGTCGAGAGCCTTGCCGTCGTCGTGGATGTTGAGAGCAAAGTTGGGAGGTTGTCCGGCGTGTGGGATCTTCCGGCCGGTCTGGAGACGCACACGTGATCTTGATCGAACGCGTTCTGTTTCCGTTTACGGTACTTTGAAATTCAACACCCAACCCAACAAACCCCCTCGCCCTCCTCCCCCCTTCCCCCTTCCCCCTCCATTCGTTTCCCCCCCGCCCGATGGCTCATGCGCACAAAGTCAGAATCATCGCTCGCCTAAGACCAAGAATCGAAGGCGAGGTCGACGACGGCGCAATCCAAGTCTGTCATCCAACCGACAACTCAAACAACACCACCAACACCAGTTATATCAGTGTACCTAATCCTAGGGATCCCACCGAGTTGTTCAAGTATCCGTGCGTCTTCTTTTTTCTCTTCCCTCCTCCGCCCCCCTTCGTTTGACACTTGCCACTTAGATTCAGCAGTTGTTACGACCAAACATCAACCCAGGAGGAGGTTTTCGAACGTGATGTGTTACCGTTGATGGATGTCGTTTATAGCGGCGTGGTGCGTCTTGCGTCTTGCGTTGAGTAATGTCTAACTCTCGCCTTACCTCTCTCTATCCTAGACGGTTACCATCTTCGCCTACGGTGTCACGTCTTCAGGCAAGACGCATACCATGCAGGGAACTAAAGCTCAACCAGGCGTTATTCCGAGAGCCGTCACCGTAGGTCTTACCTCTCAAATCCACGGGGATAAAAACTAAACTTACGAATAAAAACGACAGACACTCTTCGAAAGACGAACCGCATACCCACAATACCAGACTTCGCTATCGGTTTCGTATATGGAGATTTACAAAGACGAGGTGTACGATCTTCTCGTCAACAGGGAGAACGTAAGTCGCCACCCCGCCTTTCACTTAGGACTAGGACTAACGGATGTACGGATGTACTCGTACAGGCCCCCAAGTTACCCGTTCGAGAATGCGACGGACAAGTTTTCGTTGCCAATCTCAGCTCGATACCTATCGTCAGTGAAGAGGAGTTTGATGGGATCTATACGTGCGTTTGCGTCTTCCAGTGTCGCTTGCTTACTCACCCCCACATATAGTGAAGCCACGAAGAACCGTTCAGTTGGGGCGACCAATTTGAACCGTGCTTCCTCTAGGTCACATGCCGTCCTGACGATTGAAGTCAAGATGCTGGATCCTGTTAGAAATACCAGTAGGTCCTTCATCCATATCTACCCCCACACCCCCCCTATTAATGTCTCTCTCTTGAAGCTTTGACTGGAAAATTGAACCTCGTCGATTTGGCTGGGTCTGAGAACAACAAGGTCGCTCTTTCCCGTCTTCTTTCTCTTCGAAAATCAAACTGATCGTGTTCCCGCCCCCCCAAATAGATGACAGGCAACGACCACACCAGAATGCAAGAATCCTCCGCCATCAACAAAAGTCTCAGTGTCCTCGGAAAAGTCGTACATGCGCTTAACAGTGGACAAGTAGGTCCCCACCCCCATCAATCTCCCATCTCTTCTCAACCTTTCCTTTCCTTCCCTAACTCGCTGCTTCGTAGTCCCGAATCCCCTACAGAGAATCCAAACTCACCCGAATACTCCAAGACGCCCTCGGGGGTTCTTCTCTGGGTCTGTTGATTTGTAATTTGGCGCCGGGGGTTAGGTTTAGGACGGATACGGTGAATACGTTGAAGTGCGTTTCGTTCATTCCGTCTCTCTTTGCCCCACAAATGTTGATGAGTGTTTGTGCTGCTATGGTAGATTTGCGACTCAGACGAAGAAGATTGAGAATAAGCCTGTTGTTAATGAGCAAGGTACGTTCGGGGTTAACTCGAGGGTTCGTTGTAAGTCTTTTCTGACGATTGCCCGCCCCCCATTTCTCGTTCTTAACAGAGAACCGACCGGTCGTCAAACCCCACTTTGCCGCACTCAACGTCCATCGACCTCCCCCGCAGCCCGCCGCCACCAAAGTTATCATCTCACAACCTACGGCACCCCCCGCACCAAGCGCAGAAACCCTCCCAATGCCAGCACCGAGACTAGGAAGAGGACGCCCCTCGTTGGTCCCCCGACCGCGTGTGTCCCGGGTGTCGTCTGCGTTTCAGCCTATGAGTGCTCCGTTAATGGGGATACCTGAGGGGATGGTGACGTCGCAGTCTATGGGAGCTACGGGGGCGGGGGCGGGGCTGGGGTTGACGGAGGAGGAGATTAATGAACGGGTGAGTTCTTTAGCGTTTTTTTCGTTGTCTCTGGAGGCAAGGCACTGAATTGTTTTTGTTAGATCTCCAAAGCAGTCGAAGCCGAAGTAGCACGTCGGTTGGAGGAACGGGAACGGGAGCGTAAGGCGGAGGAGGAGGAACAACGCGCCGCCGCTGCTTCCTCCAATAACTCTAACTCGGGGACACCTTCCCGGAGACGTTCGAGCAAATCTCAATCTCAATCTCGGTCACCTAGGAAGGCCGAAGAAGAACCCCAACCGAAGTCGCTACCGCTGCCTCCGGGCGTGTTGACGCCGTTGTTGAAGAGACACAAGGATATGGATGAAGAGTTGCAGGCTAGGTTGGGGGAGTTGGAGAAGAAGTAGTACGTCTCGGTCTTTTTTTTTGGGGGTGACTTTCGTGTGTGCTGACCTTCTCCCTCTCTCCTTCTCTGTTTCCCTATCGCCGCCCACCCACCCACCCCCCAGTGAACGCGGGGACAAGGAAGCGAAGCTCGTGGCTGCGCTGTCGCCCGTGTCGAAGAAGAAGACGGGGAGAGCGTATGTTGCGCTTGCGAGGGCTCATTCGGAGAAGTACGTAGACCTCTCTGTCTCTCTCCTCTTCTCCCTCTCTCTCTCTCTCGACCTTCACGTGGAATCTAACAAACCTTTTCTTCTCCCCCCCCCTCCCCCACCCACCCACCCCACCTCCAGGGGCGACCTCCAAGTCGCACTAGACCTCTACCGCAAAGCGGAGACTTACGTACCGGATAATATCAAGCTGAAAGAGAGGTGGATGCTTTTTGTTATTCATGTTTGGTTGTACAAGTTATCTCACTCTGGGTCTTCCCCCTCTCGTTCTTCTTCGTCTGGTTGAATTCGTTCGACCTTTCATTCCTTTCGCTCGCCACCACCTCCCCCCCCCCCCCCCATCGAACCCAACATACCCACTCGTTAAACCACACACACACTCGTTTAATTTGGAACCACCCACCCGCTCGCTCGCTCGCCGCTCCCTACCCCTACCCTACACCGCTCCCTAATACCTTTTATAGAATAATCGAAATTGAATGGGCCGTGAAGAACGAGAGACCGTTTGTGCCGTCGCCGAAACCGCAGCGGACGAAGGGGAAGAGCAAGAAGGAGAGGAAGTTGGAGAGGAAGAGTCATCTACATCTCCATCCTCAAGAAGAACAAGGAGAAGGAGAGGAAGAGAAGGAGAACCCCCATCCCCTATCCGAGGACGATCAGATGGATGTGGATGAGGTTGCGTCGAGTTTGAGTTTGATACACGAGCAGGGGCAGGGGGTGTTTGGGGTGGAGATTACGAACGAGACGAATAATTCTAAGCGACGTCGGGATGAGGATGAGGAAGAGGGGGGTGATATGGGGGAGGGTATGGGTATGGAGGAGACGCCTGCGAAGAGGGCCAAGACGACGACGGGGGTTCCGGTTGTTGTGGTGTATGGGAGCGATGGTGAGGAGGTGCCGGTGCCGGTGAAGAAGGGGAAGAGGAGGGTGTTGGTTTGAAGGGTTCGAAGTTGTATGTATAGTTGGTGGGTTGTGGGTTGTCGAGAGAGAGGTACATATCACAGTTTGTTTTTTATGATTGTTTATAGCTTTGTATACGCGTTTTTGAATCCCGATAGCAGTCAAGTATATACATACCCTCGATTTCCTGCTGTAGAAGACCTTTCGAACTGTGTAACACCTGAGTTTGTGGCGGAGAGTCTTTGTTCTGAAGGCTCACTAACTCAGACTGTCTGTTCGAGGTTCCAATGCCTCGGCAAAGGGGGGCGGCGTGAACCGTTAACTGCAGCGCTTGGGGGCCTCGTCTATGGCTTCTCGCGTGAAGGAAGAGGAGTGTACTTGGGGACCAACAAACTCTATTTGGTCGCCATCGCTCTCTCGCACTGGACCCCGGTGAAGAGGGTGAGTAAATACATACGAGACTTACATGAAAGAAAGAAAAAGGAAAGCGGTATGGGTGGGTGCGAAAAAGCCTCGAGAGGCTGTGGAGATGAGGAGAAAACGAGAAAACCAGGATGTACAGTGAGATGAGACGACAGAAATGAAGGATATATATACAAGTGTAACGCCAAAGCGGAGACAATGAGATGGGGAGGAAAATGGCGACGTCGAGGGTGAGGCGGTCAAAATGAACGTAGCTCATCCTCATAGACCACGGTCAAAGGGTTTTGACCGAGCCATTTCAGGTCGTATACATAGAAGGTAGAAGGTAGAAAGCACATGTGCTTTGACTCTGGAGGCAGGAAGTTGAACGTACGTGATAGACGCGACGCGCGCCGAACGCATGACCGTCGCTATCTCGTGCTACACCTCTAGTTCTAACGTCTCTGCAAAGAAATGGAAATGGAAGAATGTGCGTGCGTGCGGTGGAGAGGCTTGTTCTCCAAGCCACCAACCGTTCCAGGCGAAAGTTCGCCTCGGCAAAGGGGGTCGTAAAACGTTCCAGCACGTGAGAATTCCGTTCGAGGTCGTGTCGAAGTTCCCCCTTCGATGTTCGACAGGTATATGGGAGGAGATAAATCGTTCGTGAAGCCATGTTCTTTTTTTGGTTTCATCCGACATCTGCTGATTCATTAGACATCCCACAGGGGGGGATAATAGTATTCTTGCGAACGACGTGAACGACCAAGATGGGCCCGAGGAGTGGAGACATTGACTGGAGAAAGATGCAAGCACGTGACAAACGCGACGCGCGTCGGACGCGTTGTTACTCAATTGCAAGTTTACAACTCCGATGTTTGTCTTTTACCATCACCATCTTCGTGCTACACCTCTAGTCCTGCGTTCACACAAGGCAAAAAAATGTGTGTACCGCTCAGGATGAGCCCAGGAATACGTCCTGCTTCTACTAACGACGCGCTAGGGTCGACTATTATGGAACTATCGATGGAGCAAGAATAGACCTGACTATTTGTCGCCACGACGTGTGACATGATTCATTTCATGACCGAAGGGTCGTGAAAAGATCGCAGTCGGTATGGGAAAAAGACTTTGAGAATAGTCACCACCATAACCAATCAAGTCAAGTAAAATTCCAGAGTCGTCAAAATTGTCCCAGGGTTATGGGAAAGTCGATTCCTCTTCCGCTTAGGCCACCGATCGAGGAATAGGTATAAAACATTCTGACGCAAACGCTTCTTGGAAGGGGTCGTACCATCTACCAAACATGTCTTCGGACTTTCCGCTGTTACCCATCGAGCGACAAACGCGGCAACATGCCATCCTCTGTGCAACGGGGTTCTTAATTCTCCTTCCCGTAGGGGTACTGGTAGCACGGTATTCAAGGACGTTTACCAATAGGTAAGATCAAAATCGACTCCTAGCTTCCTCAAGGTCTCTGACTTATACTGCTCCGCCACTCTCACCTCATAGGTGGTTCCCCATGCACGCCGCCTTTCAAACCTTCGTCGCCGGACCCGTCATACTCACCGGCTGGTATTACGGTTGGAAAACCGCAGAAGAACTCCAGACGGGACACTTCATCGACCCGCACCAGAAAATGGGACTCGCATTGCTGATTCTTTACGTCGCGCAATTGCTCGTTGGGAGCTTTATCCACTGGGTTAAGACTCCCAGTCCATTCGGCACGGGTACGAGACCTCCGCAGAACTATTTCCATGGATTTTTGGGACTTGCTATTTTCGTGTTGGCGGCTTCTCAGGTGCGTGCGGATCTAACGCGTCTTAAGTTGCGACTGAACTTCCTCCTGATCTATCCTCCTTCCCCACACACCATTCCGGCGCGCGTTTAGGTTCACTATGGTCTGTTCATCGAATGGACCTATGCCTTGGGAGGTCTGCATCAGGTTCCCGCGTCGGCCAAAAACGCGTGGATTGCACTGGTTGTTGTACGTTAGACGCGTCTAGTATTTCCATTCGATTACTGACAACTCGGGACGTAGATATTCTGGACTCTATACTTGGGCGGCTTGGTACTTCTTCCACGACAATTCAAACAAGAGCGTAAAGGACGCGAAGTCGCTGTACACCACGAATTGAGATCTTCTGGAAACTCGGACACTGAACATCTTGGTTAAACGGATGCTTTGTATAGGGGGAAAGTTCCGATACATATGTACACATCGCGAAAAGGGAGTCGAAACAATATGAATACATTGAGAATTTGTATGAACAACAAACAGCCAGTTACTAGCTACAAGGAGGGGGGTATGGGTATAGGGGTTTGGCAGTATGGGACAGCATACGAAAACGTGAAAGAGACAGCAGAGAAACAGCACTTGGGTTTGAGGGTATAGCTCGGGGTATACGTATCTAGAGCAACGGGGGAGAACTTTGAGAACATCGAAAGAAGTATTGATACAGAGAATTCGAAAGGTGCGAATCGAGGGGGTATAGGGTATAGTTGCACCTTGTGTTTGTAAATTGAATCTAGAGGGGGGGGGGGGGGGGGCTATTTATTCGCCATAATGGGTATGTCCACTGGAATGTGCGCT
>JANHQD010000209.1:0-10419 GCA_024721195.1 Marasmius sp. AFHP31
TGAGGGTGTATTACTGGACATTGGAAGTAACTCTCCTTCCCATGTCCCGCTCAGGCCCGGATAAACTCTCGTAAATGGATTGATAACATGATAAGTGTGTTTAAGACTCATTAATGTCACTCTCAGCATTCTTAGTTCTCCTGATCAAGAATGACCACAATGATTTGGATGCTGACCTCAATGTCTCGGTGCCTCGCAGAGCTGTAATCAAATTCAAGGACTTACAGAGGTAAAGTCATGCACAGGTCTGAGCAACCAAGGTCAAGAGTGTCCTCTCGACGTCATTCTCGCACTTGAGAAGCTCGTCTCGAGACTGCGAGGGCCGAGAATCGAACAAGAGACCCCACGGAGAGCGTTGATGAGGATCAGTGGCTGTGCTCCTTTGGAACGCTACTTGAACGCTACTGGTACGCTACTGGTTCGCTACCGTACGCTACACGGTACGTCAAATTAGCATGCCCCCCACCGGGGTCAGGCAAAACGTAAACGTAGAGGGGGGACATGCGGTCAGGGTATCCAAGAGGATTGGTGGCCTGTCCGGGACTACTCCGACGCGCATTCGGGTTTGCGGCGGCAAAAAACTCGGGGTCGTAGGTCCTCGGATGGGGTATGCCTGTCTGTACTGTTGAGGAGGTGCAGAGGGGAAGGAGGATAAAAGGGATGGGTCTAGCGCAGTTAACGTAAAGGAAGATACTGTAGACTAGGTCCCGCCGACAGGGCTGGTACGATTATACAGTTTTTACAACCTCTTCCAAGATCCCTCCTCCGCACATAGGTGGCCGAAAGTGAGATTCGAATTTCCTTTTCTCTTCATCCAAGTCAGAGTCAGTGGGTTGAGAGTCCTTATTCGAGCTGCTTGTCGGACTGTTTTGTAGCATTTGATAAGGCGATTGGTCGGTAGAGGAATTTATATCTGAATGATGACTACCACTCTCGCCAGAATGCGATCTTTATATGTCCAAAATCAAGCTCCTTGTTTGGAATCTTGAAACAAAACAGGAACGCTTGTTTGAGTGTACCAGTTCTACGCTACAACCCGTGGGCCTTGTTTTACTGGTAGTCTGGTCTTGCGATCGCTAGATCCGAGACAATAAATATCAGTATTCGAGATGGTGCAAATCTACCAGCTCAAATTTGGAGGGAGGGATTCTCGACCGATAATGGCCTTGTAATGGCCGGCAAAGTCCGTGAACTCGGCTCAGGCTGACCTGCCCTAAACCCGCCTAATGACGGTTCTTCCCACCCTCACTTTCGTCCTCGAACCATCACCATCGCTATCGTTCGCTTCGTGTGCCGTGTTATACTGGATGGGGGCGCACCTTGTCGGAGACTAATGGTCTATCTGTTCATTCAGCGGTATATTGAAAACTGGATTCTGAATCGTGTGGGGTTGTTGCAGGCATAGCAGGTGGGCTTCAGTCGTTCTTGTGCCACGGTTACCTTCCAAACTGCCTTTTCTTTACGATTGGCTTATACAAATCTTCCATTTTGCTTCTATTGACGAGGTCCACATTACATCAGTTTTATTGCTTCGGCTTTGATTGAGCTCTCACTGATAATCTTTACCCACAGGTTTCACGATACTCCAAGGCGGCACAATGAAGAACCTCGAACGACGAAAGCTACGAAAGCGCCTCGGTTTCACAACTTACAAATTTGTGGATGGCATAAAGAGGATAACTTCTGTTCTTTCCCCCATACTTCGATCTCGTGCTCCTCGTTCATTCAGACTATCGGTGTCGCGTGGCCCATGGCCTTGGACACTAACGCCGTTCTCTATACTCGTCATGTCCGAATTCATGTCTCAACACCTTTATACCCTTTTCGATATGATCTTTCACTTGACGCCTCTTCAGCGATGACCAAGGCAACAATGGTCCCTGTGGGAACGATCTATTCTCCTTTGTGCTGCGCGAGCATTCTCCCTCTTTTTTTGAAGCCAATGCTCTAGAACGCGTTTTGCTTTGGTGATTTGGTTATCAGTTTTCGATTTCCCCCCCTCCCCCCCCCCTTTATTGCTCGTGGGTGCTCTCCCTCGTCAAGTTGTTCGTGGCTCTGGAATGCCATGATGAGGAGGTGTCTTACGCCCTCTGCTCTCTCCATTAATCAGCTTGTCCCCTTTCTTGTTTCGCGTTTTGCGGTTGCTCTTCAACCTGAGAAAAGGGCTGATCTTTTCCCGCCGCGACCCGAACTCGTGGCTTTGGTCGCTGTGCTTTTCGTGCCGACCTAGCACAATCGCGGGCTACTAGTCCTTCTCAGTCACCGTTCGGTTCAACTCACCAGGCATTGGTTCCCCGGCGGGGCCTGATCAGCGAAACTCTATGTCATCAACCGTTGTGGGCTCCTTTAGCCAGTCTCTACCGATTGTTACTGTTGCCTTTGGCCTCCAGATCGCCGGTGGTTTCGGAGCCGAGCGCGAGATGGCGGTGATTTGCCTCTCCTTGATCTGTTCTTCGGTTTTTACCCTGTCTTGGTTGGCTTTGGAGGCGGGTTTCTGATGCTCCGAGCGCCCGAGACCGTCATTATCCCTGCCTCCACGCTGCAGAGGGAGTCAATCCTGTTAACGATGACAAACTTCTGCTCTCCCCCGCACACATATCCCGCCTCATTTTACCTTTATCTGGACGCTTACATGGACCGTCATGATACATAATTGCAACCAGGCTCTGCGGGAACTATCTTATTCGTTCGTTTCTTTGTGGTGTTGGCCCTCCCAGCGTATCGTTATGAGCTCGTCCCGTAGTTCGTGCCTACAACGTAGCACCTTCGCATGTTCGTGGATTTGGTTCTCTATCCTCTTCGCCCGTAACCCATGCAATGTTCGGTCTGTAGCGTAAACCTGTATGACATATGTATCCCATGGATATTTAAATCCTATCGGGTTAAGGTTGGATCATGACCTCATAACCTCATACTATGCACAGAAGAAGCATACTTATAAGCGCTGGAGCCTCTCTCTTTCGATCCACCACGAGAAAACTAGACTCTCTGTTTGTCGCCTTGTCGTCACGTATTAGAGGTTAACAGGTCGATTTCAGGTCATGGTGAGTCCTCACTCCCGTCTCTTGGTGAATGTCCGCGGTCTCATCTTGGTACGGAAGGGTGATATTAGCTCCTCCAACGCCCTTGGTGAGTGTTGAGATCAAACATCCACGATTTCCATGTACAACGCTATATATATTTCTTCTAGAATCCAGTTGCTCCTCCATCACTCGCGTCCCCAACGAGCTCTTATTGAAGATGTTCAAGGAGCATGTGGCAGCTGGCGGGCATGTCCAAGGTCTTTTACAAGTTTGTAGACACTGGCATAACCTTACTATCCACGATCCCCGTCTATGGACGTTCATCGTCGTTGATGCCGAAAAGGTTGATGCTCTGATGGATAACAGTGCTTCACAAGGCATTTCGGTTCAGCTTGCAAGATCCGAAGATCTCCCGTTGCACATATCCGTTTCTGATTCAGCTCAATTGCCCCATCGTGAAGACAAGTTACCTCGGAAATCGAATAGCTGGGTTATCTTCGCGGCAATCTGGCGTCATAGTCACCGTTGGGGGCGTGCTACTTTGAAGCTCGATTTATCTCTAGGTGGGGCCGGCCAGCACATCTACGACCCGACGCAGGAACCCGCGCACTTTCCCCTTCTCCGAGCTCTCACGGTGGAGGCTAGTGCCACGCCAAATGATCATCCAATATTCATCGATGAGATGGTTGGGGCTCTCACTCTATCCAAATTCCAGAATACGCCCTCGCTATCTTCCCTCCGGATCCCAGCGATCACTTTTGCTAATATAGGAGGAGAACTTCCGTTATTTGCGAGCAAACCATTCCCACCACTAGGATTCGTATCTGTTAAGAGGTGCGACCAGTACTCTCTCTTCCGATGGTTGGAATATACAAGGGGGTCTTTAGCTACGTTTGAAGTGGAGAGCATCTATCAGTCCTCATTTGTTCCTCTTCCAACTTCCAAATACTTGGTTCTACCGAGCCTCGATTCCCTTCGTCTCCCACTGCCCCAGGGGGGCATTACGTTTCTCAACCGACTTGAGGTTCCCAACTTGAAGACCTTGATTCTGCACCTGGACCCAGATGAGGGCAGAGCGCATGATGTCGCGAGCATACCTGATCTAATAGCGAGATCGGATTGCCGACCTGAACGGATTGAAATCTTTGTGCCAGAGACAGTCCCGTCGAGTGACATCCGGGCGCTGTTTCCGCAGCTAGGATTGGAGGAAACGGAGTACAAAGAAGGAAGGGGCGTGAAGAAGATCTATTTCATTCGGGGGGACTCGGGCTAGCGGTGATATGGTTTTGGCTTGTACTTTGATGATCGACGCGGGGATGACGGGTTCGTTAGTGGGAGACGGCCTGGCGGTGCACTTATAGCTCCGAATGAGCTCATTATAAACCCTATGCAATCCGCAGGTCATATGATATTGAATGATGCGCAGATGCTGGTTGTTCTCCAAGCAAGGGAAGATATAAACGTATGAGCTACATTCGCTTGTACCATAAATTATAACTACATAATAAATATCGCCCGTGAGTCCGTTCGTGGGATAGTTGGTATCAACGAAGGTGGGTAGGTACTTCGTAAAGCAGATCTCGGCCTTGAAATGACTGTCATAAGTGTATCATGAACAACTGAGTCCCGACCCCTGCTGAGACTCATCACAGTTGAGTCCGAGTTTAGAAGTCCCACAAGGTTCCCTGGTTGTAAACACGATTAGTGTGGGCCCAGCTTGCTTTATTATTGAACGGAAACTCACAAACGCAGGGATCCCGACTTTTTTGCATCCTTCCATCATTTCTTTGTTACCGGTCCAGTTCGATGTAATGAACACGACCTCGGCGCGCCACATTCTGTAAGTGTCTTGAATCAACTCCATTGTATCTGGTCGTCCGCCTAATAGAGTTATGCTACGATATTAGTACTCCAGCACCTTGTCTGGAAGTAATGGCTGCGCACCCCGTTGCTTGGAGTCCCATAATGTTACACGGCCTTCGAGGTTATCATTGATGAGGCCGGAGATCGTCGGTCCAAAGGTTTTCTCCTGGTCGGACCCTATCCAGATCAAGTACCTGTGATAATCGTGTAGGTCAGCGATCTGCGATGCGAGAACGTTGGCAACATAGCCGTCAAAGCGGGTAAGTCGACATACCAATTAGGATTCTAGGAAGGAAAGGGCAATCGTAAGAACTCTGAGCTATAGCCGTATAACCGCTTAACCGAGACTTACCTGAAGGCAAGTCGATAGTGCTGCGCCGAGACCAGTCCCCGTACAGACACGGATGCCACGCTTGTACAGGGTAGATGTATTTGATACACCAGCGAACTAAAGAAGCTCCTCTAAGTTCGGATGAAATCAATAAGCGATCGGGAACATACCTTCAATTCACGGGTCCAAATTGTCGTCGGAGGGTCGTCCACCAGCGACTTGGTGAAGTCACCTTGTACACCACAGATAAGGTAATGCTTTCCAGAGCCGATACCCTCGCTGGAAATACAGTTGTGAGCCCGGAGAATGAATGTGAATTTGAGCAGGAAAAACAAAACGTACGAGATGATTCCGAAGGCATGATATTCCTTGACACTAGTCCGCGAGATCCTGGTAAGGAGACCTTGCTGCATGCCGCGCTAGAGGTCCAATGTATGAGATGGCCGTTGATGTCTGATCAGTTGGTGGACACACACCTCGAATTTGAGAATCACGGCCTTGGAAGAAGGCTACATGGAAATGGGGGATTTCAGTAACCGTCGTCAATAATGAGCCACGATACCGGCTTACAATTTCGACTTCGACGTTGACCTTACGAACGGTCGTCCACGGGATGATGATGCTGGAGAGGTTGGGAGCGAACCGGTGAGCTCACTTAGAAACTAGACAGTCGCCACCACCTGAGTGTACTCACAATATGGTCATTGCGAAAACGAACCAAAAGTCCTGCTGTTTGATGACGCTGAGACCATCTGGGTTCCATTGGTGTCTTTCAAGATCCCACGCGTCGGATAGTATAGTGAAGGCCCATGCTGATTTACGAGGAGGACGGACATGAGCATGTCTTTTTCCCGGGTCGATTTGGTCACTCACTGAATAGTAGGCCAATCCTGGGCATCACGGTGTTCAGCCAAATCACATTAAGCTCCAAAACAAGACACATACCATCCCGCAAAACGATGGTATTGTTCGAAAGTACTGGTCAAATGAATAGTCGCTTAGTCGGTAGAATAGACAGTCCTATCCTGAAAGACACTCACTCGTGGTGCGTGTTGCGGACCCAGGGAATGGCGGAGGCAATGGAGATGCAGAGCGTCAGCGCCGTCAGTATGCCCATAGTCAAGACGGCAGGATGTGCAGCTGTGTACTCCTCGAAGAGTATGACGATTTTGACGATAATCCACAAGAATCCTGAAACGCCGCATCCTAGATGAACTCCACCCAGGTGTTGCAGGAAGGCGGTACAGTTGAGTCTGAACCAAAGAGGCGGCCACTACAATTGGAGAGAGGACTCGTGTCAATTACCCGGTCGATGAGCCAGAGAACCGAAACAAGCTCACCTTGGCAAATAAAGTGTTGACGGTAAGATATAGGAGACGTCCGAATAGCTCGTTTCGAACAAGGATTGCGACCAAAAGATTGCCGAGAACGAATGCGCCGGTATATTGACGAGGGTAACGCCACACACCAGCAATTGTAAGAAAAATAGAGACGATGTTGAATGTTATGATAAAGGTGTAGAATCGCCTGCACAAGTTGAGAAGAATTTTGATTGTGCTCAGCTCATCGTATGAACTAAAAGGTTCGTCCCTTACCTATACGTATGAAACCACAACCTGAATCGAATCCAATGATTAGCGCGCTGTGGTTTTGGACGAGCTTGGGCGGGACGAGGGGGGGAAGGGAGTAACGCTTTGCTCTCCTCAGTGGAGTTGAACGACGGGTCCGATTCGAGTTTGACGGGAGCCACAAGGTTGGGAGACTCTGATGGGCCCGGAAGCTGGAGAAGTGGTTGCTCATCGGGGTGAGTGACTCCATTCTCGGCGTCGTCAAGATTTTGAGGCTGCATGGTGAAGGTCGGATGGAGGAGGTGCTCACTACCAACAAGGAAGGAGCTGTGGGCAGATTGAGTTGTACCAATTCACCCGGGCAGGCTTTATATACTGTCTTCGAGCGCAGTTTGTCCTGAGCTAACCGAGTGCCCCGTCGCTTCCGTTTGATCGCCACCGATCCTGAACCTGCGGGAGTGTGAAGATAACATAAAGAGGCGCTGTGGTTGTATGTATTATTTTTGAGAAATTAGAATGTGAAGGATGGTCTGAACGTACATAATTAATTTATTTTTCAGTGTGTTCTTCTCCACTCCTGTATCAAATTCGATGCCGCAGTAAACACAGGTGCTGAGGGCGAACAGCCCAAGTAGCCGAACATTTCCGACAGGTCTAGTAGATACAACGAGTATAACCCTCGCCATGGAGCATGCTGTGCGGTTAGGCGGTAAATTACGAGAATGGTATATGGTCACCACGGTTTTGCCAGACTTGTAGAAGTCCTGAAACACGACTATGGTTTCCCGTGTACCCGTAAAAGATCATCTCGGAAGCCACTGGTTTGAGATTATGGGAGTGATAGGGAGAGTATAGGATCTACTGAGAATCTGAGGGTAAGCGTCTGATCATTGAGCAGAGAACACCGGCATAATTCCCGACGAACCTGGCCAACGCCAAGAGCTCACTTACTTACGGTCCCAGACGCAATATCTAACGTCTCTTGCGGTGCTTGGGGGGCTATAGTAAATCGCACTGAGAGGACTCAATCAATCGATTCGTCGTGGGAATTTAAGAAAAAGGGAAATAACGCTCGTTCGGCGCTTTGGCCAAGTCGTAGCGACAAACCCTAACCATATCCATAATCCTGGTAGCCAACCCTGCTTCCCTGCCAAAAATTCAATTGACTTCGTTGCGGCGCCTTCACGCAACACATTCTTCCATACCTCTCGCAACAGAACTTTGCAAAAAATGGGTCCGACAGCCATCTCAGCCATCTAGTACCTTCATAGGCTTGGAGCACCCCCTTCCGGCATCGATTATATCAGCAACCTAGGCGAGAACGTAAAGAAGCAATTCGAGATAGTAACCATTGGCGAAGAATGGATATCCTCCTCTAATGATTGGGATGCTGGCTTCCAGCTACACCGAAGAGCACAGTGGTACTCTGGCATCACCCCATAGACCATGTTCTTCTGGCAGAAGATCATTCTTGTCTCACAGGAACCCGCGACGCCTGAAGGCATAGCTACATTCCACAATGCAATAGAGAGGAATCACGTTAGCTGCGGACGGTGTACTATGACAGTATATTCGGTGGCTCGCGCGTCTCTGAGGGGAAGCCAAACTCGGCTCCATACTTGTCAACGATCTGGTGATTGTAGCCTCGAGTCTATCAGAGGTGGAGGTGTCTATCAGAGGTGTAAAGGACATGTGAATGGTATAGTACAGTATTCACGATTTATCTTGTCGAGGATAAACTACCAATATTGATGTAGCGTATGCTGAAAAGCAAGAAAGGAAATAACTAGCCGAGGGAAGACCGGTTAGGGTAGACATAAGTACAGACGGCCCCAGGACCCGCCAATTAAGTGGTACCTGTCAATAAGCTAAGTAGCTGAGATTTGAGCACGACTTGGAAGGACACCGGAATCAAGTCCAGTAAGTCCGCCTCCCCCGTATACCCATTCCATTTCCACGCCACAGGACCCTTCACCTCGCTTCCACTCACCCAACTTGTCTCCTAAAATCTCCGCGTCGCTTACCGAAAGTCCTAGAAAATCGGCGTTCACCGTGCTAAGCCTCCCATTCAAGCTCGACCGCTCACGAGCGAGTTCGAGGATCGAATCTGCATCGTCAAGGCTACATAACGTGAAGCTGATATCCCGGAGGCTGGGGCATGCCATGCCTGCTCCATCAAGATACAAGAGAGCGGCGATAACTAATTTTGAATGAGAAAAATAGGAAGGTTTCGAGCACAAGGCGTTGTCGCTTCCAAGCGAGGCAAGGCAGTACCGGGATCTCATGCCCACCTTCAACGAATTCAAGGCGGGTAAAACCTGAAGTGTCGTCGAGAAGCCGAATCCCAACCCCATATCGAGTTCTAAGCATTTCAGAGCGCACTTTGAACGAAGAATGAAATTATAGAAAGGTAGCGCCCCGCTGAGATCATCGTTGGGACAGAGTACGTTCTCCCCCGAGTTGACGATCTGAAGGGAAAGGTTTGTGAGGGTGGGGGTCGTGATGCTGTCGAACATCGCTCGAATAGACTCAGTCAGGATGAGATTGGTGGGGTAATGTCCGGCGAATAATGAGATCTTCAAGCTGTGAAGGCGAGACCACTGCACAGGATCCAGAGGTATTTGGGTCGAATCGGCTGCGGCATCAAATCTCTGGAAAGCAACTGCACACTCGAGCAACTCGGGGCAGAGTGCCGAAAGAGTTCTGAGTGTGACATCTCCTTTCTGATGCTCGTGGAAGCGAATATGAGTAACTGTAGGCGACTCAGCGGTAAGGAGAGTTTAGTGAGCTCGGGAAGTGAAGCAGAACCAAGCCGCACTGTTTGTAATGCTGACGAACGTGTCAAAATCTCGAGAAGTTTGAGAGTAGCGTGGCCATAGATCGAACTCGTGGATTGCTGAGTAGTTTTGTCGATGAACTCGACAAGAAGGGGTAAGTCCTTCTTTTTGAGCCTCTTGAACGGTTTGATGACCGCGCAATGAAGATTATCCGCCCGCAGACACCTCCATCTTCGAGAAAAGGTGGCCAACATTGTCATAAAGTTGCAGAAGGACTGCTCTGACTCGGAAGAGTCGTAGTCGATTTGCGGTAGACTCACATACCAATCAATACCCCAAGGCTCCATCTCAATAGAGATGGTAATTGGAAGTGATCCAGACCGATTTAACCACAATCGGACTCCATTCGTTTGACCTTCCATGAACGTACGAAGAGATGCAATCGTCCACTCAGGCTTCGAGCTCGGTAGAACGAAATGAATGGCAGTCCAAAGCCGCGGTGTCGCCAATGCGGTCTCTCTCCATGCACGAGAAACCATCGTGAGGGACAGTGGAGTCTCGGAGAGGCCGCACACAGGCAGTTCCTCGTTCGCAATGCATTGTGCAAAGATTTCTCCGAGAACATCTCCGTTTAGCCGCCTAGAAGCCGAGAGCATCATGCGATGACGACGAATGAAGGTGGAGAGCTCGTCTCGCCGAGCATCGAGGTTTGCTAGCTTTTCCTCTGTCCTTCTAATCTCGTTACTGATGGTCTCGAATTCTAGTTCCGGATCGCACAACAGCGCTCGAATGATCTCCTTTTCCTGGTCTGAGGGCGCGTAGTTGATGTCAAGGACGGCCTTGAACGGCGTCGACAA
>JANHQD010000214.1:0-20030 GCA_024721195.1 Marasmius sp. AFHP31
GTGATGTTGAAGAGTGTATTGAAGGGCAGCCCGTGAGACAAGACCCCGACGTCTCCGATGTCCAATTCATATTCCCCGTCTGGCGTGCAACGAGGAGAGGGCATCCATAGTGGAAATCCTAGCCCGCATTGAAGTAAGAGTAACTCGTAAATGTGACTTCGCGTTCGCGTCTGCTCCTCATCGACATTCCCAAATATTCCCGATTGTGGTGATGAATCTGAGTCAGAGGTCGGAGGAGTGAGCAAAGAGGCGTGAAAGCTATTTTTTGAGAAATCCGATGTGTCCCGATCATGGGGCGGCGAGGTTGGTGGAGAGCTTTGGGCAGACTTTAAGTTTGAGTGCTCGACTTGCACCGTGTCGCAATCTGGGAACCTACTTTGCTCGTTGGTGAACATGAACATGGACTACCGCGTTGCCGTGCGCCCTTCGGTCGTATTTCTAGACAATTGGGAGACATTCAAGACTTGCTTCCTCTTCAAGCATCTGTAGAACTACTGACCTGTTCCCTGTATACTGTGCAAAGGATGAATGAGATGGTACAGATGTCTGGGTGGAGTGACTAGTGAAAGCTCACCGTAAGAGCTATTGTAGGTTTCGTTGCAGTCACCGTCGTTCTGGGTATTCCAATCATTGCTTTTATGGTGTGGTTTCACGGGCGTCGAGGTATCTAGTGACGTGGAGGGCCCAGCGAAGGAGTCTGGTACAGGACCTGGCATGCACCCTGTACCACTAGTAAAAGCACCCCGTGGCGACGACGCTGAAGGACACCCAGCAAGATCGGACTGAGTCCGCCGGGTCTCGTCTTTCCCATCGTACGATTCGGAGTCCATATCCACATCTACAAGATGAGTGTTTGAAGAGGTGTACATGGTCGCAGGTCAGTGAAAGCACTGGGTTTGAGATAGCGACTCGGTGCTAGCTTGAGCGTTACGAGGCGAGTAAACGAGGCTATCCAGTGCCATTCCCAGCGCTCCGCGCCGCTGTCAAACTTCAATGGCTATCTCAGAGAGGTCTTGATCACGATGACCTTAATGAGAATGTTCGGGTATCGTCCGGGATTGTCGATCATGTGGTGGTGTTCCCCGATTTGGCCCAGTGTCCCGGTGTCCCGACTCCCGGGCAGGCCTTTCTTCACCCTTTACTATATTCAACCCAGAAGTTCAAAAATTCGTGAATTTCAAGTAGTGTGTCATGCATACCTACCGGCTGGCTTCCGCAATAAATTCTAGGTATAATGTGAGTCAAGCTCTCCTTCAGCTGAGAATGTTGTGATGAAGTTGATGTGTGATTTTGTGTACGGTAAAGCAGACAAGAACAGAATTCAGTCCAGTGCGTGCAACTCCAACATACGGACGCAATTTTCTTTCACAAGCTAGCACAGGGAATCCAGATGGTTTTCCGCAGGTGAGATGCAAAACGGGAATATAGGCCCCCAGATTTGAGTGGCGACTTATTGAGCGGGAAGACCCCACAAGTTCGTTTCCCACCGTCAGACTGCGGTCCCGGCTTGGCTACGGTACTCTGGAGGGTTGTCATCTACATTCTGCCGTTCATCCGCCTTAGTGCGCACACGACTGGAACGGGGCTCTACGGTGAGTGGTAACGAGGCTGAAATTGTGGCTGCCGCAACGCTAGGGCTTCCCGAAGCCGTCTGAGGTTTTCCATACTTTCGCCAGGAGACTGTCTCTGGGGAAATTATCACCGGGTATGGATCCACGACTGGCAGGGACCGCAACTGCCTTCGGTGGCGAAGGTAATAATAGCCCCCTGCGAAGGCCAAAAAAAGACCCAAAACGCTTCCGACTACGCCACCGACTATGGCTCCAATCCGTGCGCGTGAGGGTCGGCCGCGACTATCAGTATCAGGTGTACTGGCATTCTCGCTTGATATCACCCCGCCCAATAGTGTAGTGATGGCCAGTAGCTGTGCATCCTGATCGAGCTGACGTTTGCGTTTTGATCCAGTTGCGTACAGATTTGGGACGTCACTAGCAAAATTAGACTGTCTCACGAGTGCGTCGTACTGATGGTCGCCTCGTGATCAGAAAAAGGACAATCAATACTCAGCAAAAGCGGACTTGCCTGAACGGTTAGGTATGTGCGGATGTACGTCTTCAGTTCTGGATATAAGGCTCCGTTGTCAAAAGCCAGAACGAAATAGCTCCGAAGCAGGCTTTGTGAGGAATGGGTGTTGCTTTCTGTCTCCTCCGGAAACTTTCGAGGGTCTGTGATAACGTGTCAGCCATCGAACCACGAAATAAGTGGCTCAAAATCACCAAGGACGCCGTCACCGGAGTTCCAAGTACTCCCAGTTGCGTGGAGAATTATGGAATTGAGGCTTTGAACAGAGACATCAATTACGAACATTAGTACGCAGTAGGGGTACTCACACATCCGTGAGATTGTCACTCTTTGAGTTCAATGCTAACAGCGACAATGCCTGCATCGTGGCCGCCGTGTCACGCACAGCAGCCTCCTTAACATTCAAACGACGTGAGCAACCTTGCTTCCCCATTGTGATTTCGCTGTGGAAGACCCCAAGTTCTTTGTAGAGTGCATTTTGCATAAACCGGCCCATCTGGTTCGCGACGTCGATGTACATTTGATCCGAACTTGATGGTATTTTTGCGAGCAAGGCGGTGAGCCTTTGGAAATCGAAAAATTTAGTACCCCCTAGTTCGGGCGGAAGGGAGGACAGCGTACGTCAGGTAGTTTCTGGTCCTCAGATAAGTCAAAGCTGAGGCCGCTTGAAAACAATCGAAACACTTACGCAGTTGCACCAGTCGTTATGAGGAGATTGTTGTCATCAATCTGTGTGAATCACTGAGTTCGATACGGGGCGCGTCCTGTATTTCTGTACTCCGGCCATACTCACAGCACTTTGGAACGTCCCGCCGGCAAGTGTATATTTCGAACCTGATATTTTGATACATCAGCGTTCATATGTGTCCCTCACAACGTAAGGCGACCCACCGTCAGGCTTTGAGCAAGTCAGATCGATGGTGGAGTTGATCTTGCTTTTAGCCGGCGAACTCCTTGACTGTACATCTTTATCAGAAAGCGTCACATCCCTGCTGGAAGCCCAATATTCCTTTGCAATATCCAAAAATGCCTCGTCTCGATATGCGAGATACGCACGGGTAGCCGCCTGTGCATAAAGACTGGAAATTATATGTGTTTAGAAGTGTGTAGTCCCAGAAGAACAGGAGCTTACAATCTATTCTTGACCTAGTGGGAGATACCGAAGATTACTACCTAATCACCAATGGGAGGGATCCGAGAGCACTTACAACTCTGTAGAATCCCAAATCAAAATATCGCATCAGGACTAATTCAAGAGTGGTGAACTCGACTCACTTGGGATCTGGTCTCGTTTGCTGTAAAGCGGGGAGGAAATATCGTTGCACCCGTTCCTTGTATCTGGTCTGATTTGTGAAGATATCAAAATCTGCGATCAAAGCCAGGAATTCCCCATGAGACGAATAGGTGCCAGAAAGATTACCAGGAGGCTGGGTAAAAAGCCCGTCGGACGCGATGAATGCGTCGATCGCTTTTGCTGCACGATTGATTCGTTCTTGGCGAGAGACATTGATAGTGGTTTTCTAGATCGGCGTAGACGCACAGTGTAAGTAGATATTCCACGGTCAATGAAGCACGTACAGCCCATGACGCAGGCACAACCAGGTCCTGGCATCGCGCAGCGAGGACCAGAATTTGTGCAAGGAGATACCAGATAAGGATAATCATGGCGAAGCTGGGTGGAAAGTCGATTGGGGTGGCCGTTCTGGCCTCAAAGTATATGTACCTTGGAACGTCAGTAGTCCCCGGTTGACCCATTTTCGGATCATTGCTCCCAGTATCGCATGGCACTGCGCGGGCAACGCTTAGTACGGGGCTCGATATGTAACAACACTAGGAGCTTGAAGAGTCGAGAAAAGTGACATGATGGCGGAAGTCGAGTGCCAGGGATCATCGATCATCGATCAGGCAACTGCGACATGATCATGATGATCGCATAATTATAGAGTAGCCGGATAGCCGTTGGGTCCGTAGAGTTGAGAGCCGCCTAGAGCCGCCGGCCATTCTGCCTCATTCCATCGACGCCCAGCAGTTGACACACGCGTTTCTTTGTGATCCGCCCTACTCAAACTCGCCCACCGGCCCACTTGCGAAGTCGCCTCCACAAACAACAGACATAGAAACATGGGCATTTCTCGACATCGGCGTCGACCACATAATGACTGAACTGGAGGAAGGCTGGACGTTCCCGAACTACCAGGCGCTTTACACTGTCATATACAACTATTGCACGTCGACGAAGATAATGACCAAAGGAGGAGAAACCAAGAGTACGTCGCAGTGCAGTAATACGTGTCGTGAAGACTTACGTCTCTCTGAACGACATAGCTAGCGCAAATCTGGTCGGCGCTGACTCGTATGGTAGACTCATGGATACGATCTCTCAAGATCCCAAGGACTCTCTACTGCCTCGTTCATCATATCCTCCCTGTTCATGTCCGAAACCCCGGTGGCGACTCCAATCCAACGTTTCCCTGTGTCTTGATCTCGCACTGATTTTGGTGCTGTACAGTGCCCCAACCGAGCACTCTCAGACAGCTCGCGTAATCCAGAAGCTTCCATATCGCCCCGTACAGGCCTTCACTCCTGATCGCATCCGATGACATCCACCTCAATATTGCTACTGGCTTCAAGGCTTCTCGTTCCACGACACAAACCCACCCACGTTCGGTGGTACCCTGCTAGAGCTGCATCATGCCGCTCGCCCGGCCGTCGAAGACCTCACTAGACTCGATATATCCACATTGCTACGCGCAAAAAACGCACTGTTACTGGTCAACTGAGATCAGGCTGGTGGCCGTTTGTGCTGGTGCACTTGTTGGGTTGATCAAGCGAGGGTTTATTGACGGGTTGACGTTTGGACGTTCATGGATGGCCAGCTCTTTCCTTGTGGATGTGACCATCGCCGGCTGATCTTATCTTTTGAAGAGGCGAGTTTTCACTCGTTCATTTGGAAGTTCAACGATATCCTCCTGCCGCCTCGGTCTTTATTGTGGTACCATTGACCTCCTTTTCCAACTCTCGAGCTCTGCATATCACTACTTCCCAGGAATTTCCCTTCCTCGCGCACATACTTTGAAGTGGGTCCTCCTTTGCTTTGTTCTTCGTGGTCAGGACCCACTTTTAGGTCACTCGTGTAGGCCATCTCGGCTTGTCATCTATCGAGTTCATACGGGTAGTAGGCACTCATGATTCTATCACGTACCACGGTGAATAAACTAAAGCAATCATGTGCAGTAACCAAGAGTTCTCGAGATGAATACCACCAGCACTTAGCACAAAAGGATTAGTGATAACGCGTCGGCGAGAGTACATCCGCCGTTGGTGATCTTACGAGCTGCACCACTCCTGACGCCTGTTAGCATGTGACATTCAGCCTCAATAATCCAGCTTCCGCTGAGCCTCGAGCTCAAGCACCAATACAGTATACCCTCCGACCTGTAAGATGGGAAGTGGAACGTGTACGCCTTACGCCAGAATATCCGCCAACGGCGAAGGCTGTAAACGTCGTGTTGTCGGAGGGGTAAATCGTGTACCCTGTCGGCACCTTCGAGGCGGGCGTATGTCGAGGAAACGTATGAAAATGCCCTCCTCTATCGGCTGTGTCAGGGAGCAAATCGAGTTCGAATGAGCATTGAATGAAATGTGGACCACGACGACTTGGTTGAAGAATGGCGGGGGATCGCGAGTGATTTTGACGTCGCGCGGATGGATTGAGAACCCGAAACGGGAAGCCTTGATCGTTGATAGCGGAATGGTGGGAGGAGGAAACAAAGGGGAGTGGAAATGTCGATACCAGGTTGTTATCGAGAGCAATGTTGGAGTCTATCGACCGGGCCACGCCGGACGTCCTGCCAGGAGCTGAGAACGAACTATGGGCCATAGCGATTTGAGAACGCCGAGAAGAAGGGGGGTGAGAACGCGAGTGTGTTTTGGACGTGGTGTAAACTGGACGTTGTGTGAATCGATTGGAGACCGGAAATAGGAAGCCTTGGTCTTCGATAACGGGATGGCGGTGGGAATGGCAAATAAGGTGAAAGAAAAAGGAACTCATCCTGTCTATCGAGAGCGCCCGACGGTGTTGGACACGGAGGTCCTGCCGGAACGAAAAGGGGGAAGGAGGGAAGTACCAAATGGCGGGGGAAAGTATTGGTCGCGACCAGCAGCTCTGACTATCACGTACGCTACTCGGTAGCCTTTCCTTTCCCTTTCCCTTTCCTGTTCCCCCTCAAATGCCCACCACCTCCCAAGCCCATTTTGAAATGTCGATCCCAATTCTGCGCCCATTGCTCCCAAGGCAAAGCCAAGACCTGCGCTTTCGTATCTTCCCCCTCTTCAGTGTACATATCTGGAAAATTCTATCAAGGTGGAAGAGCGTCAGTCCCGGTACAATATAACAATGGGTGGTAGGTGAATCTGGCAGTAACGAAACATAACTTACCGCAATCCATTCAAGCAGATTCTTCCTTCCTTCCCATCCATCCGAAGACTCGACTTGCAAAACCAAACAACCTTTTGCAAGTTCAAAAAAGGTCTGGCAAAGCAAGACTGTTCCCGCACGCAGACAACAATGCTTCAGTAGCAACGAATTCGTCACATCCCCAAAGATCCCTGTTAACTCCATGGCGGTGCCTTCATCATCCGCACCACTCAAGGCGAGCTGCTTGAACAGAAGGGTGAAGTCCATGAAGAGCTGTAGACAGGCTTCTTGGTACGCGAGGTGGCCTGGGTCATTCGACTTCTTCCCTTCAGAGAGATCACAGCGACAGTCCAGGAGGCGCGCTAATTCTCTACCACTTGGTGATGACCCGTTCAGTCTGGTAGTACGTACGCACCCCGTAGCACGGCTGATCACCCAATCCAAGACGCCCCCTGGATCATGAGAATATTCGAGATGGAAACACCCGGGGTGATTCTGGAATTTGTGTATGAGGCGATCCACGAGGTCGGTCCTTTCTCCGTGTACCTCGCGATCAACATCCTCCTTTCCAGGCCCATGCTAGCATTAGAGAACCATAAGTATGCATCCAAGCACCATGAAGAACAAGGTGTCAATCAAACGCACATGTTTCCTCACCCACGGGACCAGTTCCTCAAACACGTCTTTCCAGCTAGATTGCTGGTATACAAGGAATATAGAAGCGAGGTCAACGTTCCACAAATCGTCCAGTAAATCCTGAGTTGGCTCGGGCAATGATGTGCAAAGCCCAATCCATTTCGTAAAGAAGGACTCAGTTACCTCTCCCCGAGCTTGTTTAGCGCTACACATTGAGGTGAGAATCGGTCAGGGATCGGAGTATGATGATCCCGTACCTGTATGTCTGGATTTTGCTGGAGGTGAGACCCCGGAGCCACCGATACGCAATGGCATACTGCTGGGCACCCAGGTCAATGTGGAAATTACGTGACCTGGCCTCGTTGACTAGATAGTCTCTAAATGAGGTGTGGTATAGCCTGATTGTGTCCCCACGGCCGCGAATGTCCAGCTCCGAGTGCATCCCCCGCAACGTCAAACCCACTTTTCCCGGAGGCAGGCCCAGCACCAGCTCAATATGTGCTGGGGTCGGTTCCAGATAGTCTGGAAGAATGAGGATAGTTGCAAGAATACTCATAACTCCCTCATAGTCTGGGCTGGCATTGAGTATGACGTCGTATAGCGCATCGAGCTGAGAGTAAGGAGATGTTCTCGGTCGACGGGAGGGAGCACTTTCGAGGATTAGATAAAGCAAATCCATGGGATCATCGAACGCATCCTTAATGAACTTGATAGCGGTTTCTGCATAGGTAAACTGGCCACTGGCCCGCTCAACCAAGATATTGAGGTCCTCCTCTGAAGGCCAAGGATCTGAAAACCGGACTTGGTTGTACTTTGGACTGGCGACAATCTCGTGGAAGTAATGAAGATAGTACCGCCTGATGTCTTCATGGGCAGCGAGGGAATTGTCCAAATCAATCTTCGTGGAGAATTGTACGAGAGGTTCCCTTGCGAAGGCTTCCCAAATCCAAGATTCCGGGCGACTGCAGATTAAGAATCGTAGTGGGAATAGAGGTGCTTGTTGATAGGCAGATTGGATGGCGGAAAGTATACGCAATTGGGTCTCCTTGTCACCACATTCATCGAGTCCGTCAATAACAACGATATTTGGACATGGTAGCGCGCCTGTAATTGCTTGCCGCTGGCTCATCATCGAGGCGGGTGTGAGGATTAGCTCGTGAAATTGGTTTTCCAAGGCCGATTCCAATACGCTCGGATTCTTGGAAATTTTCTCTCCAATGACGTTTCGCATGGCTGGTATAGTCGAGGCTAGGCCATCCGCGATGGTGAGCCAGAGTGCGGAGGGGTTGTTACGATTCGGGTCGGCTCGGAAGAAGAAGAACGAGGATACAAGGGTTCCTTCTGCCTCGCACTCCCGGGCGATGGTCATGGCAATAGCAGATTTTCCAACGCCAGCAGCTCCGGAAAGCAAGCAGATGGGATGATCCTGTTCTTTTTTTGATTTCCAGTCGCGGATGCTCTTTAAAGTATCAACACGGGTGCCCGGAAGACACGTCCCTCGTTCGGACTGGTGCTCGGTTTTGTGAGATGCCCCTACACCAGCAATTTTGATTTCAAGGCTTTCGTATGCTATAACAACCACTTGAGGACGGCTGTCAAAGGAGGCAAACAGATAACTCACCACTAGCGACTGTCGGTTGGGAACGGTTTGACTGAAGGGGGCCGACTACAGAATAGGTTCCAGAGATGAAAGATGCTTCGTCGCCCAAAACTGAGGTGAGCTGGGTACTCGCTGTGTCAGAACCCATCTCCCAAAGCTTCGAATCGTTCGAGTCGACGGTCACACTCAAAGATTTCCGTGGCTGGTAGTGGAGAATCTTTGAGTGTGACGAGGGCTGCGGCCAGATATTGGACTTAATTGGGAGCCTTGCAGGCAAAGGCGCTATCCCGGCGAACGCATCCACTTCGTCGCGCGGACTTGAAACAGTGCTCGCATCCGGAGGGATATTGGACCGGAGCATGGGTGGCAGAGTATGGCTCATCCTAGTGACGTGGGTATTGGTCTCGTCCCCGGGCCAACTACTAGCGCTGGAGCCGTTGTCAGGCTCATTGGTACTACGCACTGGCAATGGTGCGTCTGTGGTCGAACTGCCTATGGCGTTGTCGTTCTCCGCGAACACTACTAACACGGAGATCACGCCACTTTGAGTCCGAAGAGGTGACGTCTCGCTGTGTCTAAGAAATTCTTTCTCAGAATCGGTCATGGATACGGTGTATATAGCATCTATCGCTTTGTAAGCACGGACTGGGACATTCTACAAAGTAAAACACTCACCTCCTTCAATAGTGAACTTGACGTTGGAACATATTCGTCGAATGATCTCAGCGCCTGGAGGGAACTTTTCATCAGACTGTACAATGCAATGATCAGTGAGGGCACCGGGAGAGTGTCTATTATACAGACCTCTTGGATGATGTTGATCCAGTCATCGTCGTGTGAGATCGCCGCACAACCAGACTCCAACAAGGCCGGTTTGAGACATGAAACCAAATCAAAGGCGAATTTGTTGATAGCTCTACAGGGGTGGGTGGCCTGAGGAGATTTCCGGGATGAGTCAGTTCGGTAATCATCAATAGATCAGGAGAGACGCACGACATCGGATTCGCCATTTGGGAAGTACAAATCTAGATTCAACGAAATCGGTGTTTCGGTCATCTGAGGCGCTAAGGAATCAGAGGCAGGGCCTGATCCCCCAGAGCGTCCGTTACCGGGGAACGGAGGACCTGTGGAGGGGGGCGGTCTGGAGGAAGGGTCGCCAGAGAGATTTTGGCTCCTCGAGGGGCCCCCTCCGGAATTCGGGTTCGCATCCTTATTATCATCATTGAAATCCCCAGGTCCCGATGGTGGGATGGATGGTCGCAGTGTTCCATTATGTCTGCCTATCCAAAACCCACGAATGAAAACAGTCTCTTGATCCCCTTGAGACTCTGATTGCGTGGAGCACCGTGCAGGAGGTGACGCCCACTCGCATTTCCCGAGAAGGCTGTCGATTGTGAGTGTCAGCGGGCGTGAGTCGTCGCGGGCATAACTTGAGATAGAGTCCCATGCAGCCATTGCCCACGCTGTACACCTTTCAACGCCTGTCACGAGGTAGAGAGCTTGACCGTTGTCACGGTGGACCTGTTCATCGGCAAATTCATACCATTGACGCCAATAGAGTCGTACACGGTCCACAAACCTTGCTGTATTGTCGAGGTTTTGTAATGTGCTCCCTTGTGGCAGCATCAAGAGAGCTCCCTCCTTCTCTGATAAATGGTACGTGTGGACGCCGTGTAACCTGTCATGATAATCGGATGGGGTGTAGGGTAGGCGCTCTGGTACAGGTGCCAAATCTTGTTCCAAGATTGCCCCCTTCGGTTGGAAAAATACGGTCCATGGCGGATGGAACCCCTCCTTAATCATGACATCTCGGGCTCGAAGAGTATAAGGGGGGTCGACGCCTGCTGACGGTATTCCATCTCTGTTTGCCAGGCTATTCGGAGGCTGTGTGATGTTGAAGAGTATATTGAAGGGAAGCCCATGAGACAAGAACCCGACGTCTCCGATGTCTGGTATGTATTTCCCGCCCAGCGTACAACGAGGGGAGGGCATCCAGAGCGGGCATCCAAGCTCGCATCGGAGTAGCAGGGACTCATAACTGCGACTTCGTGTTTGTGTTCGCCCCGTATTGTCATTACCGGTTGGACCTGGTTGAGACGACGATTCAGATCCAGAGGGAGGGGGTGAAGAATGCGGTGCCGTGGCATGAGAGTTGGCTGGGGGTGACACTCTGCGCAGAGTCGATGAAGGTTGAGGAGCTATGCGCGTAGAATTTGAGTATGCGACCTGGACGTAAATAGAGGACGTACTTCTCGATTCATGAAAGAGGTTGAAATGAACCACTGCCTTGCTACTGCGTGCCCCGCCGTCATAATTCTAACAATAAGGTATCTTAGACTATGAGTTTCTCCCTCTTTCCAAATTCCCGTCATCTGGGAACGCTTACAGTTTCGTGTACTGTGCAGAGGAATTGAGTAATGAGATGGCCTTGGCCCTTCACAAATATGTGGGGGAAGTGCTCACCTTGTGAGCTGTTGTAGAATTTGTTGGAGTCACCGTTGTTTCGAGTATTGTAACGATTTCTGTCGGGAGGGCGAGCATAAGGATGATACTGCTGCGTTCTGTGGCCAGCGGACTGCTTGCCCCTGGTCCTTGTTTCGGGTGTGTGATTTTCGAAGGTGCTTGTAGGGTTTGGTGTCACGGTTTCTGGTCTTGGTAGAGTGGAGGGCCCGGCAAAGGAGGCTGGTATGATACCGGAGTGACGAGACCTTGGCCGTGTCGAGGCCTCGAACCCATCTGACTCTACGCCCATATCCACATCCACAGGCGAATTGCAGGAAAAAGACATGGCAGCAGAACCGGGTACAACGAGACGCGCTGGTGGATGGGAAGTCGATCGACGAGGAAAGAGATGCGGTGAATTATCAATTTCGATTGGGGAGGTCAGCTATGTGTCCTAGTTTGGACAGGTGGTCACAGCGATGGAGGTTGAGAGGCCCGAACCTCTCCGTACTCATTCATCGGCGAGGCACGAGGTTTATAGGATGCGTGAGCTCTGAGACTCCCAGCGCTTCAGTGCCTTCTCCCGTCAAAACACCCCAATCTTTTGCTGAGCATGTCCCAGGTTTGTGCTGAGCGCTTGATCATGAGAGCGAGCAGGAGCCTGGAGGTCGACCGATGGGCGGTGCTGGTGACTTCATGCTGTGATTGACAAACAGTTGCACAAGCGCCCATCCGCCGACACGCGCCTCGCGTTTCTTTGCGATCTACCACCATGACTACCCCCAAACATTCGACCTCACCTACCGGCCCATTCGCGAAACCACCTCCACGAACAGCAGACATAAACGAAACATGGGCATTTCTTGACATTGGCGTCGACCACATAATGACTAAACTGGAAGAAGGCTTGACGTTCCCGAACTACACGGCGCTTTACACTGTCGTATACAACTATTGCACGTCGACGAAGATGATGACCAAAGGAGGAGAAACCAAAAGTACGTCGCAGTGCAGTAATACGCGTCTTGAAGACTTACATCCTTCTGAACGATATAGCTGGTGCAAATCTTGTCGGGGCTGACTTGTATGGCAAACTCACGGATTATTTCACTGGTCATTTCAAGGCAATGAAAGAAGCAAGTTACACTCTATGTTGGATCTGATTGCTCTCGAGCTAATGAATACTCCAATCTGCAGAAAGCCGCCGAGCTACACAACGAAGAACTTCTGCGGTACTACGCCACTGAATGGGATCGCTACACCACTGGCGCCAATTACCTGAACCGACTGTTCACGTATCTGAATCGTTATTGGGTGAAGAGGGAACGAGATGAGGGCAAAAGAGAGGTGTATCAGGTGTACATGGTGAGTCTCCGCAGTCACCTTTGCCATCAGGTTTACTGACCCAAAACACGTTACAGCTTGCACTTGCACAATGGAAGAAGGAGTTTTTCGTCCCTATCCAACAGGACAAGAACAAACTCGTCGACGCACTTCTTCGCTTGATAGAGAGACAGCGTAATGGGGAAGCGATCGACCAGAGTCTAGTGAAGAAGGTCGTCTTCTCCTTCGTCTCCCTAGGCCTCGACTCGACGGATCCCAATAAAGAGTGCCTTGACGTGTACAAGGAACACTTCGAAATACCATTCATTGAGGCCACCGAAAAATACTACAAAAAGGAGTCGGAAGGGTTTTTAGCCTCAAATACCGTTTCCGAATACCTCAAGAAAGCTGAAGAGCGTCTCAAGGAAGAAGAGGACCGCGTCGATCTCTATCTCCATACCAAGACACGAAAAGAACTCGTTAGCAAGTGCGAACACGTACTTGTTAGGGAACATTCGGAAGTTTTATGGGAGAATTTCCAACGGCTGCTCGACTTCGACAAGGACGAGGATCTGCAGCGGATGTATGGCCTGCTATCGCGGATACCCGAGGGACTGGAACCTTTACGAAAGCGTTTCGAGGCACATGTCAAGCAATCCGGACTATCAGCGATCGCAAAGCTGGTTGGGGAGGGAGGTGCGGAGAACGCGGACAACATTGAGCCAAAGGCCTACGTCGACGCGTTACTAGCGGTACACAAAGCGGGCTCGACGACGGTTTCGAGGAGCTTCAGGTCCGAAGCTGGGTTCGCAGCGAGCTTGGACAAGGCATGCCGAGACTATGTCAACCGGAATGCTGCCACTGGAACATCTTCGACGAAGTCACCTGAGCTGATTGCGAAGCATACGGATCTTCTGCTAAGGAAAAACAACAAGATGGCTGAGGAAGAGGATCTGGAAGGTGCTCTGAATCGAGTGGTACGTCTCATTGTTTGACTTTTCGCCACCTCACCAAACTCACGGATCCCCTCCAGATGATATTGTTCAAGTACTTGGAAGATAAAGATGTCTTCCAGACGTATTATACCACTAAACTCTCAAAACGCCTCATTCACGGCGTCTC
The DNA here is from genome assembly GCA_024721195.1 of Marasmius sp. AFHP31. Taxonomy (NCBI): domain Eukaryota; kingdom Fungi; phylum Basidiomycota; class Agaricomycetes; order Agaricales; family Marasmiaceae; genus Marasmius; species Marasmius sp. AFHP31. The sequence goes on from JANHQD010000214.1 coordinate 13,623, forward strand.
GGCATCCGATGAAAGCGAAGCTAGCATGATCTCCAAACTCAAGGAAGCATGCGGTTTCGAATACACCAACAAACTCCAGCGCATGTTTACAGGTGAGCGATCTGGTTTCGTAACGTCTCATCCAACCACTCATGGACTTCGCCGCAGATATGAGCTTGAGCAAAGACCTCACGGACTCGTTCAAAGACAAGATGGCACAGTCCCATGACGATATGGACATCACCTTCAGTATCATGGTCCTCGGTACCAACTTCTGGCCACTCAATCCTCCCCCACACGAATTCATCATACCTTCCGAGATCCAGACGACCTACAACCGCTTCCAGCAATACTACCAGACGAAACACTCGGGCCGTAAGCTAACCTGGTTATGGAACTACTCAAAGAACGAACTGCGGACGAATTACTTGAACCAGAAGTACATCCTGATGACGAGCGCGTACCAAATGGCCGTTCTGGTTCAGTATAACCGCAATGACACGATGTCGTTTGAGGAGATCTTCACGGCGACTTCGATTGAGAAGGAGCATCTGAAGCAGGTATTGAACATTCTCATCAAGGCCAAGATCTTGATCAACGATGAGAAGGAGCAGTATGATTTGAACCCTAGTACGTTGATTCGTCCGACTGTCTTTCTTCTTCTTTACTCAGATCTCATCATGGGATAGGTTTCAAGTCAAAGAAGATCCGTGTCAACCTGAACTTGCCAATCAAAGCGGAAGTGAAGGCCGAGGCGAAGGATGTGTTGAAGACGGTAGATGCGGATCGTAGAATCGTTATTGAGGCTACCATCGTTCGGTAGGTCCTCATTGTGGACTCTTTCTGGAGACCGCCCTAATCCACTCTACAACAGGGTTATGAAGGCGAGGAAGACGATGAAGAATCAACAACTGATCCAAGAAGTTATATCACAGATCTCTCATCGTTTCGCACCCAGGATACCGGATATCAAAAAGGTTCGCGAACCGATTCTCCTTTGAATGAATATCTTGGACTGACGCGTCGTCTCACCTAGTCGATCGAAAGTCTGCTCGAGAAAGAGTACATAGAGCGCGTCGATTCGCAGAAGGACATGTTCCAATACGTTGCCTAAAGTTATTGATGCACTCGTACTTATTTCTTGATCATGTATACTTAGCTACTACTCACGCATGCACATGTATTATATTACACCGCCCTTAGTACATACAATACGAATTTGCCCATAAGCACGAACTTCGACTCGACTCATCGTTGTCGCTTGAACCAAGAAAGCCGGACCCGTAGTCAGCGGATGGGCGCTAATTTGTAAACCTTTCTTCCTTTCTACACGCATCCCCCCATCCTCCGCTACACCATGTTGATCAAAGTCAAGGCAAGTAATCCAATGCCAATTCGTTGGCTACGCGCACTTTAACATTTGGAAATCTTTAATACAGACACTAACAGGAAAGGAGGTGCGCTCTTTTATGTACATTTCCTGACAAATCGCATCTCTGACACCCGGCCCACACGACAGATTGAACTCGACATCGATCCTGAGGACAAGGTTCATATACTACCAGAACGATTGGCCTTTCGTTGGCTGATGCCCAGTATTTTTAGATCACCCGTATCAAGGAGAAAGTCGAAGAGCAGTCCGGTGTGCCACCGCCCCAGCAGAGATTGATTTTCAGTGGGCGACAAATGTGTGTATTCAATCTGTAATTTCGAGTGAGAAAACGGATATCTAACGTAGCTGTCTCCTTTATTATCTTTCTCTTTCGACAGGGCCGACGAAAAGACCGCCGCCGAACTGAACATCGCCGCAGGCGCAGTACTCCATCTTGTCCTCGCCCTTCGTGGTGGCCAATGAACAATCGACATCGCGATCCACCTCACGATTTTGAGAGTGCGGATGTATGCTACTCTATAGATCCTAGAACGAGAACGAGGTTGCGGGCGTCGAGCGGCACGATGCGTTAGATACGGAGGCTTAGGCTAGAAGACCGACGATGGACTCGTCACCCAGAGTCAAGTACCCACCGCTCAATCCTCCTGTGCTTTTCGGTATCAAGGCCCAGGACTACTTAATAGCATCTATTTTTTTTGGAGAGACGCAGCTGTGTTCGGCGTGAAATTCCGGAAAGTCGGAGGAGGCGATCGAGTGGGAGAAATATCACGGTCGACCACTTTGCGACGAGTGCGACATTCGGAGACTGACCGCCTTCTGCTTCGAGGGCTTATGTGAAGCATGAGATTGTTCAATGAGTGCCGGAATCATAGCAATCACGGAGTCAGGCGCAAACAAGCGAGCTGCGAGGACCAGACTCAGGGCAACGCACTGCACAGCTCGGCGGGCTTCTGGTTGGTCGAGTCGAGTCATGATGAGAGATAATAGATATTCAATATCCATCTGTTGTGGACTGAACGAATAATTCGTACTCGGTAGTTACAGCAATCGAGCAGGAGTCACGAAACGGGGTTGACGTCGCCTATGCACGTGAGAACGACCTGCCTTATACGAATGACGTGCCTTTGTCAACGGAGGTGACGAAATTTTTGTCTCTCACCTCCCGACAACACCCTCAAAAATCAAAAATGGCCCGTCGTTCAGCTGCCCCCGGCTCTGGCCCAGCATACGTTCCCAAAAATGCTGCACTTCACCCATCTCGTCGCCAAATCAGTGATCCAGACGAATCATCCTTCTCACGTTTCCTTCGTGAAGAAATCTACGCGCCTGAGAAACTTCCAGGCAACCTCAGTATCTTGACCGGTGTCGGAGTGTTCCTCGGAGGAATTGTTGTGGTTAGGAATTGGGGAGACCTGCTCATCCCGGCATAAGACCCTTGGACTGGACTCTTGGTACGTATGTCCTACTGCTCGTTATAAGACGTTTCGAGGTTGACTTTGAAACGTATCTATAGGCTTATAAGGTCTACCGTCGGCCCACTAGACAACGGTCATATCCCGACGAGAATTGGTCACCACGCATGCTTACTTCATATCCACGAATAATGTGTATCACTACCACCTATCAACAATTCACCATTCTCTGCGTAGTAGTCCAGTCCCTAGCAAGTACACGCTGGGGTATGTCGAGTTGAATGAAATTTGGTTATTGACGGCTCAACAGGTTGATGAAAGGCTCAAATTCTCAGCGTTCAGTACTCAGTACTCAGTGACCGACCATTTGAGACCGAAGGAACTTTGTTTTGAATCATGAAACTCGTGTCAGCGTATTGCCACGCGCTGACCCGTTTCCGAGCCCTCGAGGCTTCGAAGCGTCTGCTTGAGCAAACGGAGGAAGACTGGTGCTTAAACACGCTTTCGCCAGGCACCTTTCGGTGGGTTTAGGAGACTCATGATGCCTTCTCAAGTCGCCCTTTCTCCCCTACTCTCCCAAAGCCCGCAGACTGAGATGAGACCCGCGCGGAATAGGTGAATGGATGACCTCACTTTTTTTCAACACCCCGGTTCAATGTATAACGCACGGGAACTTGCGCGCATGGAATTTGATATGCATGTGCAGGGTTTCGGGGATATTGCCCGCCCGTTATAAAAAGGCCCGCTTCGAATTGTTGACCATCGAGAGGGTTTCCCTTCTTTCTATCACTCCCCGTACACTCACCTCCCTGTCCCCACGCTCATTCTTTGCACCCCCCACACTCATTTATCATAATGTCCTTCAAAACTTTCTCATTCGTTGCTTTTCTTGCAGCGAGCCTCCATTTCGCCAATGCTCAGGTTCCTTCGTGAGTCGCGTCGTTCTATACGCTGTGACTGTTTACTCAACGAATTCTAGCTACCGGGGAGAGCTCATGATCCAGCCCCGGAAGAGCAACGGTTCATACGCTTTCCAGTATACCTGAGATGTATACGCGTTCTAACCCTCCTCCAATTCCCCACAGCCAAATGTATGACTGCCCAGTCAAACTCTGACGGAGCTCAAGTCACCATGCAAGCCTGCACTGGCGCTGATGCCCAACGATGGGTCTTCAACGATGGAAGCATCAAAGTTTTCGGCAACAAGTGTTTGGATGTCGTCGACGGTGCCAATGCCGATGGCACAAAGCTGCAGATTTGGACCTGCTCGAACAACCGTAACCCCAACCAACAGTGGTACTACACCGTGGGTATTTTCGTGATATAAATCTTTGAGCATTTGATGGAACTCAATCTTCCGTGCAGGGCGATCGTCACATTGCATGGACTGACCATGGGAGGTGTATCGACCTGTCAGGCGGTAGCCTTGATGACGGAAACAGGGTACGTTTCTTCCTTTTCCTACATTCAGGCTCGGAAGGCCAGCGGCTCAAAACATGATTTCAGCCCCAACTCTGGTCTTGCGATGGATGGAACACCAACCAGATCTGGAACGTCGGTTACTCAGCCAACAACCTTCCCCAGACTACTCAGGACGGCCAAACCGGTATCAACAACTGCGGCACTGGTAACAGCCAGGACTCGCAATGCCAGACCGCTTGGCTCAAGTGCGTTGATCTACACTGAAGATCATCATCCTCCCAACACTGACCGGACCAATCTGTATACAGCTCTGCTGATGACTTCTGTCTCTGGGCACCTGTGAGTCTTCCCACCTCATATTTTTAGACCATTCATTGATCTTCCGGTCATCTCAGCCCGCCGTGGACACCATTGGAAACACCGAACGTATTGAAGTCGCATGGTGCACCAAATCTGGCCGTGGTACCCGACTCATCCCTGATGGTACCCTTCAGGGTGTCCATTTCGTGAAGACGCCCGAATACGTCCAGGTTAGCTAACCAATGCGAGCTCTCATCGGTCCGAAATGGTGACTCACAGTTCTTCTTTCTTTACCAGATCACTGGTGTTGGTGACTTCACCAAGATCAACATCCCTAACGGCGACGAAGGAGGAGAACTCGACCCTCACGGAGCTGACGGCAACGGTAACCCTGGTATGTTCTTGCCCGACCAGATTTCGGAAGTGTTTCCCGTGTTTGCTTACGGTGGTTCTTTAGTCGGAGGTCTCGTCTTTGGTAACACCTTCGGAAACGCTCTGCAATACCACGAGTGGACCTCTTTCATCTCGTACAACCAGTTCTGCTTCCGTGCCTGCGTTGGTGAGGACTCTGCTGAACGTTGCCAACACATCTACGATGTTATGGGCTGCTTCTGGGTATGTTCACTTTTCCTGGGCCTTGTATATACGACGCGCCCTGACCTCATCTTCTCCAGAACATTCCCGGTAACTACAACTCTGGTGTCTTCGAGAACTGCGACGGTGACATGACGTACGTTGATTCTATCTGTTCTCGGTCCTCTGGAGCCTGACTGACGAACACCGTCCTATAGCGAGCCCATGGGTATCTACGGCACTTCTACTTGGTTCCAGGGTGTTGAGCCTACTCCTGCGGGCCACCCTCCTGCCGCTTCCTCCAACTGCGCTGCTCTCCCTACTGTCAGCGTTTCCCCCGCCAAGAAGAGGAGGGATTCCGGTTTCGAGAAGGTCAAGAGGGCCCCAACTCCTTCCTACTAATCGGACACTTGGATAACAAAAATCACATTCTTTACATATAATATCGAACGACAGGCGAACTTTCTTGTCAGCTATCTCTGTTTCTCTGTGTTTTGAAGGTACAATTAGACCCCATCGCGTTGATTTTAATAGTTAGTTCTACGGGAAGTACTTAGGTGTTGTGTGTACTTGGGAAAAAATATCTTGTTTTTGAACAAGGCACTGGGACTTCCGACTAAACATTTCTCGACTGCAAGAATATAGAGGTGCGCGTTTGTCAGGCTACAGTGCGCCGGGACACGGGACACGGGAGGCACACAAGTACCATTCGGGAAGGTGACTCTCACGCTTCGGCAGAGGTGTTTCGACACAGGTACCGTCTCAGATCTTCCTCCATCGCCTATTCATAACTGTCAACCTTCATTCACGCATTCGTCTCATCGAATTTTTTTCTCAAATATCATTCTACGTCTGAATGGATACAGATCTGTTCCCTGAAGCCTCCACCTGAGCCCTGTACGCCAGTGGAGGGAAAAGTGCACAGCTTCTCAAGGGCGATATCGAACGCCCACAGGTTTAAGAAGTCTATTTTTATCGCTCGACATAGTGCCTCAGAGTGACTCCTAATCATTGTAGGAGGACGTAGAGGAGGACCTGATCGTATCATCCAGGGGCATTCTCCCGGAGGAACTCAAATAAATACAGAGGTACCTTGGTCGGGACTTTCTGCGCTGGTTATCCCTCGTTTCACCGGCACTCCCTCACTCTCACTCAGTAATCGCCCACATTCTTTTCAAACATGCGCTCTTTCAACACTTTATACCTCTTCCTCGCATTCGCTGTGAGTGTTGCTAATGCTCAAACGCCCAAGTGAGCTTTGCGTCTTTGTCTTCTTGCTCTATCAGTAGTCTCACAAAGTACAGTTTCAAAGGGCGTCTCCTCATTCAG
>JANHQD010000215.1:0-11238 GCA_024721195.1 Marasmius sp. AFHP31
AGTTACTTTGGCGCTTTACGACTTCTGGGCTTACTCCCCACATCTGATGGGCTGCCTTGCTGAAAGGCAATTTGATGGCGAATGGCTCGGAGTCAGAGTGTAGATTCTACGTACAGTAGATTGAAGTCGTTGGAATACTTCAGATTGGAGATGCCTGGCTCAGCGCTATCTAAAGGGTCGAAAGAATGAAATTGCAATTCAAATTGCTCACCCATTGACCTGCCCTAAACGAAACGGTGTCGGGCCGATAAGCGCTCGAAGTCACGCTATCATTCGTGGCAAGTCGCGGCCAATGCGCACCTTGCTCACCGTCACCGTCGACCATCGCACTTACAATAAACACATACGACTTGCATTGCTCACCTCACTGCAAAATAATCATAGCCTATTGAACACTCCCAAGCTGATTGACGCGTGTGGCCATTGGGATTGTATAGGTTAGGCTCAGCACTTTTCTGGTGACGAATGTTCCTCATCACTTCTAAAAGGTCTCTCGCCTCCAAGACCATTCTCGAGTGGCCCTTTCTAATCATTTGCATCCATTCCAATACGTTACCACTCGCAGGGCGCTCAAATCCGAGATAGAAATACAGGAAACGCTCCAGTCTCATCACGCATGACAATGACATCCGCCCAACTCTCTGAGATTTCGAATCTCCTCCGACAAACTGTCACCAGTTCTGATCGTGATACCGTCTCCCGACTCCTGCACAACACCGAACAGGAGCTTCGTGGTTGCGATGCTGAGATTAACAGATTACGGATTGCCATGCAATCGCTGGAAAATAGAAAGGAAGGGTTGAAGAACACAGTGGAGAGATATCGGTCTCTATTGTCGCCGATTCGTCGATTACCAGCAGAAATCCTCGCTCATATCTTCTCATTTGCTTGCACGAGGAATGAGATCGGATCGGATCCTCCTCCTGCCTTCCGCCTGTCCATGGTATGCGGACATTGGAGGGACGTTGCGCTGTCGACAGCTGGTCTATGGTCGTCGCTGTTTATACTCTTCGTCAAATGGCAAAACCGGTTCCCTGCTCTGAGACGCGTGGTCCTGATGTTCATGGAGCGCTCGGGAGTTCATCCTCTGCATCTTAGCCTTAGTGTCTACATTAAGTCTAACGCCAAGGCTAATATGGAAATGCAGTCCGTTGTTGATGTCCTGACTCGGAGTTGCAGCCGCTGGGAAGAAGTGATGCTTGCCAGCTTCACAGAAGCCTCTTGCCTGGACGCGCTCTTGAGGTATAACGGCAGTTTCCCAGCGCTTCAGAAAGTTCAGGTTGTCACCCTCTGCGATCCATCGAGACTGTTGAATCTTTTCAGATGCAGCACTTCACTTCATACTCTCTCTGTGACACTCTCTCGTCTTTCAGGCGATGTTGTTCATAGTATCGATCTCCCGTGGAACCAGATCAAAACATTGCAGATCTCGACTGTTCATCCTTCTCCAGTACTATCCTTGTTGACCAAGTTGCCGCGGTTGGAGACACTTGATCTCTCGTCAATCCCTAACGACGAAGTTCATTTCCACCATACCTCCCACACAATAAAATCTCTTGCCCTCAGATACAACTCTCCGGGGGACGATGGCAGAGCCATGCTGAAGCACTTGACTATCCCTAACTTGTCTGCCCTCGAAATCAAGAAGTGTTGGCCCGACACGGTACCCACGAGATCGTGGGGATCGTCCATTGCAGACTTTCTCACCCGCTCCGGGTGCTCTCTAACCTCCCTCCGTTTAAACGAAGTTTCCTTATACGATCAACAGCTTATCGCGTTGCTGGAGCTCACACCAACACTCACTACCCTCGAAATCGAAGAGTGGCAACCTATGATGCCAGAGGACTACTTACTCACTGGGACGTTCCTTCGTCGTTTCATCGTAGTTCATCAACCTGAAGCTCTCCATCCTGGCCGCCGTATCCTCCTCCCTCGTCTCACCGACATCGTGTTCAAGGTGGTTCAGAAAGAGGGACTGGTTGAGCAGGACTTCTTCGACCTCGTTGCGTCTCGGTGGATCCCAGATCCTGATCGGGCGAGAGAGATCGGAGTGGAATGTCTGCGCTCTGTCCGGATTACGATGGTGAAAGGGAATTCGACGGCCAGTAATTCAGAGTATACTTTGAGCACGTTGGAGTGCTTCAGGGATGCGGGGTTGTGGGTGGAAGTCGGCACAAGTGATACTGACAGTTTGAGGCCGGGGGGCAGCGTAAGTCGGCGTATATACCTTTGATATTCAACCCTTCCCCATCTTTTACCTCTCCAAGTCTATTGCTACCAAACGACTTCCTTTTCTACTTATTTGATTTATACACTTTTTTCTTGGACCGGTTGCTGTACTTTCCAGAGGACCTTCTGCAGTGGCAGGTGTATTTCGCTAAATTACTTCTTGGAACAGTTATTCTACGTATACAGTGTACTCGTACTGATATTACAGACGAAGCCAAGCTCGTATGGACGTGTTCCCGAGTCCTTCATATCATATCTCCAGGCGGGAGTTAAGGGGGCGGGGATTGAACGGACTTCAAGTTTAAAAAAAACGACTTCACCCGGCGTCTGGTAGTTGATTAGGTTTGAGGAAGAAAGATATGGTCTGCCTCAACCACGAACCGTCACCATATCCCGATTTCAATGATCATCCTATACCGTAGACCCATTTAGCAGGCAAGCGCTCGGAAATGTAGCATCATTGAAATTAATACTGAGTATAGTATGTCATGGCCGAGCGCTGAGTATAAATAACGGAAAGAGGTCCGAGGACGTATAGTATCCGGGTCGTGTTATAATACCTCTACCATCTAGCGGCTAGCGGAAGGGCTTCCCGAACTTTGGTCTATAGACCACTGGTATCATCATGAAGAGATTGAGCCGCAGCGTCCCAGGCCGCGGTCACGTTAGTTACTAGGCGGTTTCCCTCCCCCGGGACTCATCATACTAATAGCCCAATAAACAATAGTGCACCACGGTCACTGGTATCAATCAGACACGGCCAGACACTGACGGGACCGAGCATTGCCATAGCCAGCTGAGAAAACTCCAGGGCTGGGACCTCGTGCATTCAGAGGAAAAGAAAGAAGAGAAACGATTTTTTTCGCAGTCTGAGATCGAGGAGCTCAGGATTCGCAAGAGCAAGAGTAATACTAGTACAATCCGAGTCGTCTCCTTAAGAGTAGTTGGGGAGTACAAAAGCTCGAGGACAGGAAAGGAATACGCCGAATACCACTCTATGAATCACACCGTCTCTCGCCCTCTACGGTTTAGCTAAGGAGGAGGCGATGTGGTTGTGGCGCGAGGACCGCGCCAGTGAGAAAGAAGGATGGGGCCCAGAAATCAAGCTGACTCCCAAAAGATAGTCGTCGTTGTACAGCTGGCTCGTGAAAGTTCAGGTTGATTAGACCAAGTCGAACCATAAGTGCATAACTGCGGAACGAGAGGTGAATTTGATCTTGGTGCCATGGGACATTGGAGCTACACGGTTGTAAAAGGCCCACTCGTCACTGCGGAGCTGGGCGGCCATGAAACAAAAAAAATTGGAGAGTTGCCTTGATGGCGATCCTGAGACGAATAGCAAGCTGAGGGAATTAAAGCTGCATCCGGATCCGGCTGTCTTCCTGGGAGAAAGTTAGGGAATAGGCAATACGCGATCTCAACGCACATGCATTTACCGGTTAGATAGGGGGGAGGAAACGGTAGGAAAGGTCAACAGACCTCGAAATGAGGCCCAGTAAAAATCAACAAAGATGTCAGGGAATGTCAGGGGATGTCAGAGGATAAAAAACGAAGCTTGCCGAGCCATCATGGGACATCACTTGAGAATCGCTGAGATCCCTTGAACAAGGACCACCAACATGTGATCCGGCGTCCGGCCTTTACGCGGCTCAAGGGATAAGTACCAGCCTTAAACTGGGAAACCAACGGACGTTCAGGCCTTCAAAAGAAGCCAGGAAATGACAGAAAGAGGGAACTCAGACTGTCGACCAAAAGGGAAACCAGATGGTCAGCGAGCAGCCAACAACTGCGAGCATGCAAGCAGCCAACAACTGCGCGCGAGAAAGCAGCCAACAACTGCATTCACCAAAACAACTCGAGAGAGTAAATAAGCATCACCACTAGGAGAGAAATAAAACCTAAAAGTGGGGCTCACTGAAACGTCGACATACAAAAAGCGGTAATTAAAGGAAACCCCAGCGAGACCACAAACCAGAACGTAAAAAACGTAAACATAACGAAGAAAGCATAATAAAAACCACAAAGAACACGAGGGAAATGAGAAATCAAAGAGGGAACCTCGGCCACGAATACAACACGAGGGAACTGAAGCGAGGGTTAAAGGTCAGCGATGAACCACCATCACGACCCACCCTCCCCTGCCTACACAAACACACACACCTTCAAACCACCCAACCTAACAGGACTAAGTGAAGCGACCGAACAGTGGCAAGCCCAACAAGACCACCTAAACCAAAAACAAGCCCTATCTACTCAACAAGGAAACGGAAACGACTCTGACTCGGAGGAAAGAGAGCCCGATAAGAAAAAGAAGAAAGTAAACTCTAAAGGAGGAATCCTAAGCACAGAGAAAGGTACGAACAAACACGAACAGAAGGAAATAGTAACACTAAACCGAGCAACAAGGACAAAGGGTTAGCGAAAGGCTAGAGCAAGACACGGATACGAGGATGACCGACGCACTGCAAGGGAACAGGAACATAGCCCCCCTCCCAAACAGGAGAACCTCCATAATGACCACCCCCGGGGAAGGGAGCTACAACAGGAGCCACAACCACCCGAACAACTCGGAGGAGGAAGCCAATAAGGTCATGCAACAACTAGAGAACGACGCCAAGAGCGTAACCTCAAAGTCATCAGGCACGACCCAGTCCACCTTCACCCCGTGGAACCAACTCCTAAAGTCACTCCCAACGAAACAGGAAGACTGGCCATACATCTTCGACAAGGACGCAGAGCCGGTCTTCCAAGACCAGAACCCGCATCTATGGACGACCCAAATCGGACAGAAACCGGACACGACCAACTACGACGGCCCCCCACAGATGGGCCCTCTACCCTTCGTCCCAATATCGCTCGACACACTCGTCATGAACATGACCGCGACCCAAGTCGAACAGATCAAGATGAGTGTCGGAACACGTTGCGAGATATTTGGGTTCATGGAAATAGGAAGTGGATACGGCACGAACAAGAAGAGTTTCGAGGAAAGACTACCCCTGTTCACGGCCGCAATCAAGTCAGTCCAACACACCCACGAGAAGCAACCCGTCATCATCCGCATGCCCGAGGTAAACAACGACGAAAACCAAAGCCCATATGCGACCCCCTGGGTAATGCTAGGCCAAGGCCTCGGACCAGACTCGCTGAAACACGCCATGTACAACGGCTATATCAAGGGCCCAAATGCAACAATCCTCCGAATCGTCCGCTTCACCGAAAACGACTGCGTTGAACCATGGACGTATCGAAACTTCAGCCCGGGAGGTCTCGAACGCGAACACGCCTCGATTGTACGGGAAGCCATAACAATGGCCGCCGTCATAAACCGGAACTTCCAGAACTACGTCATCCAAAATGCCCCCGACCTCGACCCAAAGGCCTCCCTCGAGGAACGGCAGGAATGGGTCATGCACGCAACCTCCTCATGGAACATAACGGTAGTTGAGACGGGCAACGAACGCAACGACTTCTACTTCCAGCTGACAGGACACCCGATTAGAGAAGGCCGAGGATCGCACAAGGCAATGATGGACCTGCTACGAAACATCAAGGTTATGTACAACTTCTTTGAACTGCTGGAGTACACGGGAGTACTCGCCTGCGTCTGGTGCAAATCAACAACCCACGTCAGCGCCCTATGCCCCCTACCGGACACACCAGGATGGGTTGGCCCAACGAAGGAGGAGCTGGAAGCCCGGGGAGCCCCCAAGACGAAGAAAGGGGGGCCGAAATCGAAGGCACCGACGAGTAAAGAGGGGGGGAAGAAAGGAAAGGCCAACAGCGGGGGTGAGAAGAAGAACCTGAAGAGGAAACTCTGAAGGTCACCGTACACTCCTCCACGTAACGCTAGCTCACACCTACCCTGACCCTCACGTACGACTAAACCCCGATACAACGCACAATTTCTTGATAGACAGTCACGATTTGAATGAATATGCTATAACGACGACACATAGAATGAAAACAAACAAGACCGAAGTACGAGTGACAACGGCGAGCTACGCTCGCGTGAACGACAGAGGAGTCGCTAAACCTCACACACCCTCTACATGACTATGGATAACGAAAAAGAAACTCACGATGTTAGCACCACAGACCCTCCTACCGTGCAGGAGGGTTTCGGGGCGAAGGTGCCGCCTCCCCACGCGTGCCTGCAGGCGGTGGGCGACTCCAATGGATACAGCGAAAGCTGCAGGAGCCAGGGGAACCAGAGGCCTAGCCCTGGCTACCACACACGAGGCCTCTCCCCCGGGGAAGAGACCGCCCATCCGCCGACTCCGGGGTGTAAAAGCAAGGATGGCAACCAGAATGAAACTGACGGAGGAAAGGAGAACTCCCCCGAATGGGTACCAAACTCTCCGCCCACCACGGGGGACAGAAACGAGGAGAGAACAGAACAGGAAAAAACGTCAGAAGACGCAGACCTGATAACAACGCAAAGTGCAGAACAAAACGGAAACCGGAGTCACCCCGAAGAAAGTGAAACCGAAACGAGACGAAACAAACAGCACGAAAAAACACAAGACCCAGAAATGAGCCTAAGAACCGCGCTTGAGGCATGGAACAAACACAACGAAGAGCTAGACCGACTCTTCGAAGAGCTAAACAAACCAATAGAGTCACTAACAAGAACAACAGAAACGGAGGGAATACCAGTGCAGCCCAGCGAAGCCCCAAACCCCCACGACCATACACAAACAACAAGGCAAAAGCGGAACAAGAAAAGGAAACAAAGGACAAAAAAAGCCAACAAAGCGAGCACAAGGATAGGCACACTGAACCTGAGGGGCTTCGGAGATCCAAACATCTTCAGCAAGAAGAATAAGTGGATGCACGTAAACCAAATAATGAGAGATAAAGCGTACGGAATACTAGCAGTGCAAGAGACACACATGAACCACGAACGATGCGAAGAAGTGAACAAAATCCACGGTCACCGTTACAAAGTATACGGGTCGCATAACCCAGAAAACCCGACTGCAAGGGGGGGAGTAGCAGTAATCATCAAACAAGACAAATTTGCCGAACCTGAGCCAATCCTAATCAAAGACGTAGTGCGCGGAAGAGCCATACTCGTCAGAATGAAGTGGCACAAAATAACTGACGAAAACGGGAACGAAAAATGGACGTACCTCACAGTACTAGCTGTATATGCACCAAACGTCACAGAATACGACGGAACAGAAAATGCAAACTTCTGGAGGAAAGTTAACCAATATTTCGAAGACCACCCAAGCACCCCAAAGCCAAACATACTACTGGGAGACTGCAACATGGTCGAAAACCCGTCGCTAGACAGACTCCCCAAAAGAAACGATCCGGAGGAGGCAAGAGAAGCACTCGACACGCTAAAGATGAATCTGAACCTGACCGACGGATGGAGAGAAACGTTCCCGGACACGAAAGAGTTCACCTTCACACAACAGGCGACAGGGTCAAGTTCGAGACTCGACCGAATCTACATGACCGAGAAAATCAAAGAACAAGCCCGGGAGTGGAAAAACAACCAGTCCCCCTTCACAGGGGCAGATCACAGCATGATATCCGTACGGATATCATGCGAAAAAGCCCCAACAACAGGGCCAGGAAGACATGCAATACCAGTAACCCTGACAGAAGACAAACAACTACTAGACTTCGCCAAAGAAGAAGGAATCAAAGCACTGAAAAACATAGACGAGATAGAAGAACGAACGGAAACCAACAACGCACAAATCGAAATGTACAGATGGAAACAAAGAGTCGTCGAAAAAGCGAGACAACGTGAAAAGACGGTCAAACCAAGACTAGAAAAACGAATCGGGGAGCTAACGAGAGAACTCAAAGTAAAGCTGAACGACCCGACCGCAGACGATGAAGAAAAAATCAAAAACGGAACGGAACTAGTAACGGAAATAGCCAAACTAGAGCAACAAAAACACACCTGGACGAGAGACCAACTAGGCGCGAGGAACAGGCTTGAGGGAGAAACAATCTGCAAGTACTGGATCGACTCGAGCAAGGAGAGAAAACCAAGAGATGCAATACACGCACTGGAAATCCGGAAAGCCTCGGAGCAAAGGCGACCAGAACGGAATACCCAGACAAACCTAGCGCAAACCGAAAACACCACCCGAGATAACGCAGAGACAGAACAAACCGCGCAGAACGAAACAGACGACACAATCCTGGCAGGAGAAACCAGGGAAACGAGACCCAAGTTCGAAACAGATCCCAAAAGAATGGCAGAGCTAGCGAGAGACTACCATAACGAGATACAAGACGACGGGATCGAAAACACGCACCCGGAAAGAGAAACAATAATAAAAGCTACCCTAAACAACATCACGACCGAACTAAACCCCAGACAACAACAGGAAACCGGCGAAAACATGAGTGGGAATATGGTGACGCTAGCGCTAATCTTGTCAGAAAACGGAACGTCCGCAGGAATCGATGGAATGCCCTTCGAGATGTACAAAGGAGTACAGAAAAGAGGGAAAGAAGAGGAGAGGCAAGGCATAGAGAACCGCTTCGACATTGTAAGACTACTCACCGCGGCCTTCGTAGACATCGAAAGACACGGAGTGGCGAAGGAAACCAAATTCTCGGAGGGCTGGATGTGCCCAATCTACAAGAAAAAGGAGAAAACGAAAGTCGAAAACTACAGACCGATAACGCTTCTAAACACCGACTACAAAATATTCACCAAAGCGTTAGCAATTAAACTAGCAAAGGTAGCTCCCCACCTACTGCACAAAAACCAGGCAGGATTCGTACCAGGGAGAGACATAACAGACCAAACGCAGCTAATCAGAATGCTCTCCCACTACGCGGAAGTAAAAAATGAAAACGGCCTGATCGTCGCGCTCGACCAAGAGAAAGCATACGATAAGATCGCCCACGACTACCTCTGGGAAGCACTACGCACCTTCAAATTCCCAGAGTGTTTCATAAACACCATAAAATCCCTGTATGAAAATGCAGAAACGAGAGTAATGGTTAACGGACACCTAAGCTCAAGCTTCAAGGTAACCAGGGGCGTACGCCAAGGCGACCCAATGTCATGTATCCTATTCGACCTAGCCATAGAACCGCTAGGCGCAATGATAAGGAACTCAAACCTTAAGGGATACCAGATAGGGACAAACGAACCAGAAAGGGTAATAGTCAACATGTTTGCGGACGACACCACCATCTTTTTATCCAAAGACGACAGCCTAGACACACTCAAGGCGATAACCGACGAATGGTGCATCGCATCAAGAGCTAGATTCAACGAGGGTAAGACAGAAATCATACCGATAGGGACAAAAACATACCGAGAGGAAGTGATACGAACGCGGAAAACGAGGAACGATTA
Organism: Marasmius sp. AFHP31; assembly: GCA_024721195.1. Taxonomy (NCBI): domain Eukaryota; kingdom Fungi; phylum Basidiomycota; class Agaricomycetes; order Agaricales; family Marasmiaceae; genus Marasmius; species Marasmius sp. AFHP31. The sequence goes on from JANHQD010000215.1 coordinate 9,575, forward strand.
CCCCGAAATACCTGCAGACAAGCACATAGCAAAGGAAGGGGAGGCGATCAGAATCCTCGGAGCTTGGTTTGGAAACAACATCGACTGTGTGGGGATATGGACCCCGACACTAGAAAAAATAGACGCGAGCCTCAAAAGATGGAACAAAACAAACCCGACAATGGAGGGGAAGAGACATATAGTACAAATGATAATCGGGGGCATGACACAGTACCTGACCAAAGTACAAGGAATGCCGAACGAGATCAAGAAAAAGCTAGAAAAAAGAATCAATAAATTCGTGTGGAACGAAAAAGGACAGAGCCCAGTGAACAGCGCCACAATACAAAAGCAAACCGAAGACGGCGGCAGAAAGGTCCTAGACATAGACGCGAGGAACGAGGCCATCAAAATAGTATGGGTACAAGCCTACCTGAACCTAACAGAAAGACCAACATGGGCAAAAGCAGCGGACGAGATATACAAATGCTTTACAACCAAAGCCAAAGCACTCCCAAAAGAAGCACTGATAAACCCACTACTCCAGTCGTGGAAGCCGAACATGAGCACAACAACAAAGCTACCAAGAGAACTACTGGAAATACTCAAAACAGCGAAAGAATACGACCTGTCAATCGACGGGATAAAAGTCGCAAAAGAGGCCGTGGATGCACTACCAATATGGTACCACGCAAAAGCAGACCACAAGCGGATGCACGAACTAGCGGGAGGAATGATAAGTGGCTGCCTAAGGAAAAACCACAACGTAACAAACACGGGACAGGCCCGAACCGTCGCGATCCTCCTGGACTCCCGAGAGCACGAACCCAAAACAAACTGCAAATGTGAAGGGTGCGAAATAGACCGAAGCTGCCTAGGGTGCAAACACCCCCACTGGTGCGCGGAGAGGGCCAGAGAACTCCTTGACCTACTCCCCGAGAAGTGGGACCCAAGAGAAACCACAGACGAGCCAAACGAAGAAATAAGAGGCGAAAAAGACTGGTCGGTCGTCGAACCAAAACTGACAACGGCTAAAACACTACACGAAGCAATACGAATATTCGACCAAAGAGAAGCGGCTGAGAAATCAGACACAGCAGTCACCTCACCAAAGATAAAAATTCACGACAACGACGGCAAACGCCCCAGGATGGCGGCAACAGACGGATCCTGTATGAATAACGGATACGAGGACGCAATAGCAGGAGCGGGGGTGTACTTTGGGAAAAGAGATCCGAAGAACACAGCACTAAGACTCCCCAAAGACCTCGAACAGTCAAACCAAACGGGGGAGCTAATCGCAATCAAAATAGCAATCGAAAAAACAGACCCCGAGCAAGAGCTGTGGATAGAAACGGACTCAAGATACGCCATGGATAGCATAACAAAAAATAGGGAGAAAAACGAAGACCAGGGATACATCGGAACCCACCACGCAAACATCATAAAAGACATCGTGATAGGAATCAGGAGAAGGACGGCAAGAACCCTAATCAAATGGGTGAAAGGCCACAAAGGGCACGAACCGAATGAAAAGGCTGACGAACTGGCAAACGAGGGCGCAAGGAAACCACAACCAGACACGCTGAGCGACTGGATGGAACCGAGACTGAACCTAGGAGGAGCCAAGCTCATGAAGCTAACGCAGGCCCTTGCATACAAAAAAGTGAGGACAATAAAAGACA
>JANHQD010000216.1:0-27411 GCA_024721195.1 Marasmius sp. AFHP31
GCCAGGATGAAAGTCGCGATTGACGAGGCAATCTGGAGTTTAGGAAAGAAGTAAGACAGCGTAAAGTGTCACCCACTCGTCACCTTACGTCGTCCGCACCACCTAACGATCAAGTCCAAATCCTCTCAAAAGAAGAACCTACGAGTACATTGCAACAACTTACCAATATAAGCGTTTGCGGCACAGATTTTGATCATTTCCTCCTCTGGTGAACCGTCTCCCGGCGTAACTGACAGCCGCTCTGCAGATTTAGTGCAAAACGACGGCACGGCAGTTCCATCGTCCTGTCAAATGTAAAAAGGGCGATCAGCCATGAACTATATCAGACAAGGGAGGCTCGTCAGAACAGCATACGAGGGCACGCTTCACCCACGTCCAAGGCTCATCTCTCAGCTCCTTATTACATCGCTGCCATTTCTCAGCCTTGCGCTTGAAACTCACCCCAGGGAACCACCCTACAAAGAACAACGGTAGAAAAAATCAGCGACTTCATCGAGTGAATCGACACGCTCAGAGAGAAACTCAATCGGGAACGTATCTCAGGAGGGGAAAACAATCAATCCAGAACGAGCCATGGATCGACACTTGTGTGACTCACAAATCCTATTATCATAGCTCTTACTGTTGTATATGGTCAACAAATTTCTCCGGGGAATTGGCCAACTTGTCCATCAACGAGGCTGTCGCGGTCCTTTCAATATCATAGTATTCTGGTAGTACCTTTGGTTGAAAACCTTGATGAAAGGTTTTTCTGTGCAATCTAGAAGAAAGAAAAAACAAGAACATAAGACATCTAGTCGAGCAAACATACAGGCCACAACCACGAACTTCCACGAATCTGAGTATCGGAAGACTGAGAGCGCGTGTAATACACATACTACCCGTCAGAGAACAGATACGGGATCATGATGGAGGTACTCAATACGCACGACCAAATAATACATACCCCAACCTTAATTCCCCAGGCCCGGGGCGGAAATCAGTTTTTGCTTTGCCTGAGGTGTAAAACATTGAATAAACGAACCTCGCAAGGTCCATCGCCATAGGCATATCTATCGAGCCAAGTCATGAGTCCACTGCGCACCAATAACTGAAGCGAGGGGAACATACCTGGTCTATCCGAATAGTTATGTGATCGATTATTTAACAACTCAACCAAGACCTTCCTCGAGTTGAGCACAACCGTATGCTGCCCCAACACCTCCAGATGAACAATCTCGCCGTGAATTTTGGACCATTTCCAATACCTAATCCACGATATGTCATGGCTTGTTGCGATATCCCAGAAATTGCCGATGAAAGGGTATCCCCAAGGCCCGGGGGGTAGAGGAGGTCGTCGACGACGGAGGATGAATTGGCGGTAAATGAGATAGGTGACTGCTACCAGAGAAATGAGAGTCACTGGGTTAGTTTGCATGGATATTGATAATGGGTTTGGCAGCGACAGAAACATACGGAGCGGGGGGGAAAAACTTTTCGCTCTTATGAGGCCTTATTGACCGTTCTAACACCCACTGAATGTGCTCATGAGTCATAACCACGAACGAACGCATTCGAGCGCCGCTTTCCCTCTGCCTCCAAGGATTGCGTCAGTGGCTTTTTGCAGAAGTGATGCTGTGAACTTGAGCTAGAACAGAGAAGTTGAACACAGGTGACCAACAGGTTGTTGAAGCCTGGCGTCGAGCGTCGACACGTCCCATGACCCATTCGATCCAAAAAGAGTTCAGAGACGAATATACAGTCGGTGTAGCCTGGATAACAGAGGCTCAGCTTGTTGAATGAAATCCGAGCTGCTGCAAGTTTCCGCAGGCTGGCGACATTTCGCAGGGCTACTCTTCAGCTTCATCCTTCCAATCTGCGAGCTGGATACTTGCTGATCAAAGATCTTTGTTTCGTGTTTCGAGATCGGAAACCTGCCATTAGAACCCGTGGCAGCGCAAGGTGAGAATGTGAGTCAGAGAGGAGGTTTGGACATGTCGCGTGATATTATTTCACGCGTTGTTTGTGGTTGTGTATACTACCATTGACCGAGGGCGAAAGATATCAAGATGAGAGATGTAGCCACGACGTCAACACTGGATCCAGAGAGTTGCTTCATTCGAAAGGCTCCCAAGCGTCTTGCATACCCTTCCTCGCTCAAATTCACACTCAAGTCTCGAAATCTAGAAAAAGACATACGATGATCACTAGCAGCTCCTTCTCCTCATCAGTAGCCAGGCATGGTTTCAAGGAATCACACCCCTGATCTGGTCTTCCAGAATCCAAAAGCTAAGGTTGGGGTGGGGACAACCAGTGAACCATGCCGGTAACCAGTGACTGTTTAGTTCACGTTTAGAGCGACATCCACCGATTTGGAGCACTTCCCCCTTCCCCCATTTGGAGAGATACGAGAACTCAGAAAACGAATGACTTGGACAAGCGGCGTCATGACGATATCCAAAGTGACACAGTAGCGATGAGCAGGATTTACGACATTTCAACTTTAGGTTCTTGACCACTAGCCTACTTTCTGGGAGAGACTCGTTCGCTCTGCACGGCGAATAAACGTACACTCGAACTCACTCGGGTGGCTGTCAAAATGTCCGCATGAATAAAAGTTGGACTTCAAGGCTATGGACGATTGACTTGCCTGACAAGCTCATCATTGTACTCCACCACCGGAGCTTCTTTACCCTCCGCCGCAACAATGGTAAAGTTGGCCAAGATGCGTGTGGTCGCTAGCCATGCGTTGTTGAGCGCTAGACATCTTCCGGGACAAATTCTATCGCGCAAGGGTTAAGTAGGCGAGCAATAAGCGTACGGGCAAAGTGAACATTGACACGAACCTTCTCCCGAACCCAAACGCGTACTTCTCCGGATGGGGGGGTATAACACTACGGTCGCCCTCCTTTGGCATGAAACGATCAGGATTAAACCTCATCGGCTCAGCACCATACACGTCCTCATCGTGTAAAACTGCCCAAGCATTTCCAATGACTGTAGACCCCTTAGGTATCCAATACCCTTCATACACATCGTCCTCCTCTACCGCGTGGGGTACAGCATACGGAGTGACCGGTTGGAGACGAAGGGTCTCCGCGATGATAGCGTCTATGTAGGGGAGTTTATCTTGGTCTCCGAAATCCGGGAGTCGGCCTGACGATGCTACGAGTGAGTCGATCTCTGCTTGAGCGCGAGCTTGGATGTCAGGGTTGTGGATCATGTTGAGGATGAAGGAGAGCATAAAGGAGACGGTCTGTAGTACAAGGGTTTGATGTGAGTACTTATGAAGTGGGCATCGGGTTGTACATACTGTGTCAGCTCCAGCCAAGTAGGCAACCCCGGCAGAGTTTTTGATGACTTCCTCCATCATCTCTCGATCACGATCGGAGGTCACTGTTGCGGATGACGCGAGTTTCTCTAGACTCCGGGTCGCGAATGAGGGAGCCGCTGTTCCTTTGGCCTTTGTTTTGTTTATCATTTGTGCGAGGAAAGACGTGAGCTGTGAATCGTCCGTAATAAGGAGGAGGGAGGGGATCTGACCAGAGCGGTTTTGAACCATTCCCATGGGCGATCCCGAAGCTCGTAGCTCTCTTTCTTCCACATTCGAGCCCTCTTTTTGAATCCCCCCCCAGGTAACCACTCTAGATAGCGTGCCTCAAACATGAGGGAGGGGGAGAACGAGATTCGCACGAGATTATTACCTACCCGGCATATACTTCAACGCAGGGAAAAAATCAACGAGAAAAGTCCCAGGAACAGTTGTCTTGCTGAGTCCCTGCATGGCTTTATTCGCCAGCTCGACGTACGGATCTGTTGCCATGTTGGGTTGCAACTCGTATCCGTAGATGATCTTGAGGACTATCGAACCGTTATATCTTCGATGAGGGGGGAGGGGTGTGAGCAAAATGCGCACGAACATGGAAGTTGAAGGACTCACTGTCGGATATGTTCACAGAAATTCTCGGGATTCGAAGTCAATTTCCGTATTAAAGCGTCCGCGGCGGCTCTTTGGATGTCGTAGTACTGGGGCATAGTACGAGGCTGGAAGTGCTGGTGAAAAGTTTTGCGGTGAAGTCTGTCAAGTCCGACGAATGAGTGAGTTCATCAGAAATGTTAGGGATTGATAATCCAAGCTGGTCACCTCCACCAATCGGAGTGCCGCACGACTGTTGGAGAAAAAGAGAGTTGATTAGAAACTGATTTGAGTACGACGGGAAGGAATTCGTTACATGCAAAGTCCCATGACCAACTAATTTAGAGTAAAAGGAGGTCAGAAGGCAACCCGATACAATTCTGCGCTAAAGCGCTTCCGAAACGGCGATAGTGCTTTGAACACACACCCTGACAGTTCATTCGCCATGCGCATTGCTAGAGTGCAGTGGGGTAATATCGAGAAGGTATGAATAACACTTTCACTACTTCCAATGGGGAACGTACCTGGCCGATCTGAATACTTGGCAGACCTCTTATCCAACAAGTCATCCACAGCCTTCTTCGTATTCAAGATAATCATCCTCTGTCCAAATACCGGGATAGAGACGATATCCGGAGAGTTGTATTGACAACTCCAGTCGACGTAGCGTTCCCAACGATCTTTTATCCCAGGTGGCGAGTCCTTGGTCTTGGGCTCGAGAGCTTTGAGGTCGCCTATGATAGGCCACCCTTTGGGACCTGGTGGATAGGGGCGACGTCGACGACGACGGAGGAGAAGTAGAACGAAGACGAAAGGTATGAATATGGTGTACAAAGTGATCCTCTGCATGCTGGGGTCGGTTTCCGATCGCGATCACAAACAAATGGCCGTCTAGATCTGCCTGCTGGTACCAGGTCCAATGGCAATTTGAGGGAATCCGTTTCTTTCAGTTGTGTATGGCCCCCGTATATATATTCAAGTCAGTATGCTTTATGGGCTTGCAGACTGGGCGCGTGGGTACTTGAGCCTTACGAAGGGTCAGCCGGTCAGGGCTTTCGATAGCGGGAAATGTTGTGCTCCCCAGGTGACGAGATTTGGAGAATACCAGTCCCCTTAAGTCCTTCTTCATATGAACAACTTCAAGTTCAGTTGAAACTCCTACCGTTAGACCTCCCGCGCGCGATGCTAGCCCTACTAGTATGAAAACGCTAAAACGCTAAGTGTTTGGAAAGACCACCAACGCAGACGGCGGCCATTTTTGCCCCTGATGACCCCATGCTACATCAGTGGAAGCCTCGAGCTCGACTCTGAGGAGAAAAGAGCGAGACCAGCCCTCGATTGTTGAGGCAGCAGCAGCTGCAGTGATGGCGAGGACAAAGTACGATAAGAACCCGGGTGCTCCAGATCCGCAAGACAACGGTAGACTCTAGAGAGAGGCGTGCAACTTGACGACACAGGACACAGAGGGTTGTGTAAGCGAGGAGTGTGAAGCACTGCTCACCGATCGAGATCGATGTAATGAGAAACCCTAAGAAGAGAGGGAGAGGGAGAGAGAGCACTGCGACTTCCGACTCCGACTCCATATAGAAGATTAGAGTTAATACTGCCGAAGAAGCACTTGGGTGCACGGAGGTTACGAGTGTTGGAGCTGTTGGCTGGAACTTGGATTGAGGGTGAACGACGTTCCCTAAATATCTGAGTGAAGGTTTGTTGTTGGAGGGGCATGGCAGTGGCCGAGCGAAAGGGAAGACGGAATCCATTTGCATCGCGCATTCATAGCACTGGAAATGACATTGGTTGTCGACGTTTCAAGTTCTTGTTGCGACTAAAACCAGTGGTAGGTGGGAGTAGTATAAAGGTTGAAGCTTGCGCGTGACTCTCTGATTTTCACGCGTTGTTTGCGGTTGTGTAGTCGTATGTACATACTATCTGAACCAAAACACCAACCTGACATGGACATTCAATGTCCCAAGCTTATCAAGATGAAAATTGCAGCCTCGACACTAGCACTGACAGGCTCTGCGTACCCTCCCTCAAATTTACCCTCAAGTCTCGTAGACATGCAACAATCACACCCCACCTCATTTCCTCGTCAATGGCAAAACCGTAGCCAGGCACGATAGAGGAAGCCGAACAACATTCGCATGGGGGTTACAGAGGTGAAAATCAGATTACACAAGAGTCTCAGGAGGTTGCGAACCACCGTAACCAGCGACCACTGTTGTATATGAGGTTCAGAGTGACGTCCACCGACTCGGAGCACCCACCGGCACCCCCTGGAGATACGAGCTCCTGGACAAGCGGCCTCACGACGGACCGACGGACGGACAACGACTTTTTACTGGTTTGTGCTCCGAAAGGTCGTTTCTGATATGTACTAGTTAAGATATCAGTCGGACGAAGCGAGGTATACACCCATCTAGATCTACTAATGGGTAAAGAACCATCAAACATCCCCCATGGTGCTCCTACTCAAGCCTCGAGCCACACCTATACCCATCCCAGTTCTTGTGTATCTGATATCCGACTTCTTCTTCTTCTTGGTCTCGTTCGTTCATTCGTATCAACGAACCCACGAGGCGTGGTGGGGAAGGGTCCCAAGTTCCCTCATTTCTCGATCAGAGGTATCCGAGTCCCGGTCCAAGAAGAAAAAAGACGATAATGGCAATTTGAGACGCACTATCATCCACATTCCTAGGAGTAGTACCAACTTCCAAAGTTCGGACTTGGGGGTGGGGGTGGAAGATATGATAGAGAAATGTGAAAATATTCACACCTCCCATCTTCTGGGCCTCAGCCTTCAGGGTCCATCGATAAGGCGTGAGGCCAATAGAGAGTAAAACATGAGTCCACGAGAGGGGAAACCAACGTAACGCACGCCGGTAACCAATGACCAGTGACCAACATCCCAATTTGAATGTATATCATTCGCTCTTAGCTCAGGTTTAGAGCAAGGACCGTAAACCAAGGCCACGACCACATACAACAGAACGACAAGTAGCCTGCCGCCTCACGACTAGCCTAGACCGGATATCAAACATACTGGCAACACGGGAATATCAAACCCAAACCCAAAATGATATCTACATGGAACGCCACATTCGGACGAAGGAGGGCGAAGATGAAGCAATCCACCATCAGAAATTCGCTAGTGCCCCCCATACTGTCCGCGGAAGCCTCGACTCTGGTTCTGAGAAGCATGGTGAAAAGAGCGAGAGCAGCCTCGATTTTCATGAAGATGTAGACGATAATAGCAACCGGTCGTCGGTACACACACGGGGGCCTCGAGTCCAAGGAGTGTGTATTGATGGTTCTGGAGCACGAATAAATTCCATATCCCCATAACCCAAGCGAGTATAGGGGGGGTAAAAAGATGAGAGAGCAACGATAAACGTTATCGAGGTCGAATTCCTCGGTAAGGGTGGCGAGCCCGCGAGCGAGGGAATAAGATTCTGGCGAGCTTGATGTAATGAGGGGAGAAGACAAAGAAAGAGAACGCATGCGTAATCTACCATCCTAGTAACGACTCCCTATATTAGTTCAAACTTGAAGGGGGGGAGGGTCCTGAGGATTGAAATCGATACGCCAACAAACGCCAATCGTTGATGTGCAAGGGCAAGGGCGGGCTCTCGTGAATCTTCGGAATGTTTGATATTGGAGGGGTCGGGTTACGAACAAGTGAGGTCCCAGCGTGAATGACGTTCCTTAGAACCTCCGAGTGGACAAAAAAAAAGGTGAACAGGGGGGTCCTTCAATGTTGGCCGAGCAAGCGAGTGTTTCAATTTCGATCGTTTGGGAGCACTAGCCTGAGAAATATCGATGTTCTCGTTGCGATGAGGGAGAAAGAGATAGTGAATGCGTAGGTGAATGCCGGGTTAGAGGTTGCAATGGGGTCAAACTGAAACCTTGACCGGAAGATAGATGATGAATGAACCCAAAGAACAAGCGACGTGTTGGCCGAGAGTGAACGAGGAGGATTCAAACCCAGTGAGATGTCCGTGAGCTAAATCCGGCTATATCGGGTCATCAGGAGCTATTTCGTGCGAATTCTGGTCAATTCTGGTCATTTGGGCTGTCCGCGGTTCTTTGATCAGGATGCTGGTTTGTTTTTGACTTCGACATACTTCGACATTTGACCAAAACCCTCCCACCAACGTCATTCAACTTGACTTAAACAACCCCTATCCGACTCCACCTGGACGAAACCCAGCATTCTCCAACTCAACTTAGACATCTGCCCGACTCGATTCGATCCTCGACTTCGGTACAGCGTAAACGATCCACACGGGTGCCGGTAGGATTTTTGATGGTCCGTGCGTTCAAATTGATATTTGTTTGGTAGGAATATTCTCCCAGATATACTCGTGCGACATCGTTCCCCCTCTCTCCTTTATTCCCCTCCGCCACCATCCGCACTCCCAGCCTCCCTCATATCATGCTGTCCACGCTTCGGTATCCCTTCTTGAGTGCGATCGTGGGGATCAGGGCAGTGTAGCCGTGACTAAGATGATGATAAGGTCTACAGATGGTCCTCAGGTGCGTATCACAAGGACTACAGTGTTGGTCTGCAAAACTTACGCATTTTTCTCTGCTTTCGGTGACGTTGGGTATCCCCATCCCGAATAGGAAGATCTCGAGGAGTTCAGCCTTGTGGTACCACGCCGTCAATACGGTCAGCAAGTCAGCTAGGTGTGATGATCATGCAACATCGAGTACATTTGACTTATTCATTTCTCTCCCAGCCTTGCCACGCGTCGAAGACACGCTCTCAAAATCCTACGCGACTCAACAATGGACGGCCGAAGGAAGAGTACAGCAAGGTTTCTGGTCCATCAAGGAAACTCAAGGCATGCAGTCGAAAATTTCCGGTGTGGTCAGGCCAAAGTGAGTCTACGACCTTCTCCTTCGATTCTTTGTTACGACTGATGCATGCTTCAGATGATTCTATACCGCTCACTGGAGACTTGAGCCGGAGAAGGGCAGACGACCTCACGAACTCGCACAACACAAGGTATGCACCTACTTTCACAGTTTGAATCTTTTATTGACGCTGTGTTGACTCACAGAAAGCCACCAGCACGAGCCTCGCAATGCACGCCGAAGGTTGAGCTCATCACACAACAGTCCCCTAGGTAGTTTCAAATAGTATAGTGTACAATTTTGTATTCTATACCGTACAAAATTGAACCGTTTTTGAACCATTCTGCTACCCAATGCCCCAATGAGCCCAATGCGACCGCGAAAAGGACCAGTGGTCTGAACGACCTGAACTGACCTGAAATAACCTGAAATGACGATTTTTAGCTTGATATGACCGGAAAAGGGGGACACTTACGGGTCATTTCGAGTCATAGCAGGTCATATCGAGTCAAATCGAGGTAGTTCGATTTGACTCGATTTGACCCGGGGATTTCTGACTGGGATTCAAATTCGATGATCATTGTGCATGCACTAGAAAGATCGATTCCTCAATGCTCCGAGACCAGCCCTCAATTACAGCAAGCAGTGATATCGACGGCGACCGTGACCAAAGCACGAGTAGGATTATGATAAGAACCCAGTTGGCAACGGTAGAGGCGTGCTTGACGAACACAGAGCTCGAGGGTGTGTGAAGCGAGGATTGTGGAGCTCCGCATTGCGCACCGAAAATAACACTGGTCATCGATCGATGCAGGAAGAGAAGAAGAGAGAGAACGCACTACGACTTCCGACTCCGGATATCGTCATATGGAAGACCGAAGTCGACGTCAATACTGCTGAAGAAACGCAGACTGCAAGGGAGGAGCGGGTCTTTGGAAGGTGGAGGTTACAAGTGTTGGAGCTGTTGGTTGGAACTTGGATCGAGGCGTGAATGACGGTTCCTTAGAACCTCCGAGTGGAAAAAGTGAACATCGGGGGGCCGAACAAACTGGAATACAGTGTTCATTTACGTCCACGCGTATTAGCACTAGTTGTCTATGTTTCTTGCTCTTGTTGCGATCGAAAACCGTGGCAAGGTGGGAGTATGAAGCTTGCGCGGCGGCCGTGATTCTCGCGTTGCTTGTGTTTGTGGTTGTGTCTATTTGAACCAACATGCAACCTGAAATAGAACCAAGGCCTTCGAAAGATATCAGGATGGAACTGTAGCCTAACCACCGTAACCAGTGTATATGGAGTTTAGCTAGCGGCACCCACCGACTCGGAGGCACTCCCCCTGGAGATACGGACGAATTTTAACTGTTTACTGTTCTGTGCTCCGAAGGATCGTATCCAGAACTTGAATTGAGCGACGAGGAATTCCTCGGACGAAGGCGGTCTAGGTCGAGCTTCAAGCTACGACAAAGCAAGGTAGGTACGACAACTACTGATGGGTAAAGAACTCATCAGAATTTTCCCCATGCTGCACCTATCGAGACCAGCCTCGATCTTTTTCCCCCTTTTTTCCAGACACACATATTACAGCGACCGTGAAGGTACACACAATGATGTAATGATAAAAAAAAAAAGCAAAAAGCAAAACTGTCCGCGGAAGCCTCGAACATGGTGAGAAGAGCCTCGATTGCAACCGGTCGCCCACACACAGCGAGGGGGGGAGACAGAAAAAGAAAGAGAGACGCACTACGTCGATGTATCATCCACTACCCTAACAATAGTAATAGTACCGACTCCCGATATCGTCATACGCAGGAATTTGGAGAGAGAGGGGGGGGGGGGAGGCGCAGAAGATGGAAGATTGGAGCTGACACGGCCGATCTCGAAGAACGCAACTGTCGCTGTCGTTGGTGCAACGAAATTACATCCAAGTATGTCGGAAGGCTTCGGCCCTCGGGATAATTGCATCCTGTCGAAAGTAGAGGTTCAGGGGAAGTTACGGAGCGCTAGAGATGAGCGACAGCGTGAATGCAGGGACGCGTTGAAGATTGAACTTTGATTATTTGAACCTCGACCAAGCTTCCGAGTGGCGGGTGGGAGGATGTACCGTGTTCGAAGCAGAGTACTGGGAGAGGCTTGCGGTGTTTTGAGCGAGACGAGGCTGGACAGTTGGATGAGCCGACAGATCAAGCTAAGAACGAGCGAGGGGTTTCTTTGAGAGCGCAGCATTGAGCATCGACGCTATAGATAATGTTTAGTTATCGATGTATTGTCGGTGGTGCACTATCGCTTCGGGATGATTAATACTGTCAAAGGTGGAGGCTCAGGGGAGTTACGTCCAGAAAACCTCCGAGTAAACAAGTAAACGAGGGGAGGGGGTGCCGGTGTTGGAGGCGGGAGACGGCTGAGTTCGATCTCACGTTTGGGAGCATCACGCATCGCACCGAAAATAACACTAGTCATCGAGTTGGTGGAGGGAGCGGGAGTTTCGACTCGATCGTTGGGCATAGCACTATCAATAACGCTGTTATCGATGCCTTGTAGCGATGAGGGAGACAGAGCGCACTGATGACCCATGATCTATCCTATCTTTTCAACCTTGAGCCCAATGGTGGTAGAGAGGGTGAGAAGTTACGCTAATTCCTTGGAGACAGGGGGGACGTCGGGTGAAAGCCGAGGGGGAGGTAGAAAGACGCTCGCTCGATTGATCAGGGGGAGTAGTGTTGGAGCCTGGTGAATGAAATCAATGAAAGACTATCTCGACATTCTGCAACATATACTTACTTGGTGACATCCTCCTCCGTCATACGCCTTCTGCTTCTCTGAAACACGCGGTCGTGGTGCGTACACTGGTACTCGTTGGGAGGGGGGCTGGAATACGGAATGCGGGTGGCAAAGGAATGTTCAACGGAATTCGACGACGGTCGTCTGGGGGTGGTGGTGGGGGTGGTCCTCGGCGAACAAAGGGTCGCGTCGCGTCCAGACGCGCAAAAAATGCGCTGTCGAAAAGTTTTTTCGTTTATAAAGCTGTATTTGGTTGGCAACGGATGACGGAAAGAAAGTGGAGTCTGCAGAGCCGAGTATTGAATTGTTCAGCTCATGAAATCCGAGTCGCTGCACTGAGTTTCCGCAACCTGGCGACATTTCGTAGGGCCCAATGTCACTCTTTCGCTTTATCCTCGAACCTGCATGCCAGGTACTTGGAGTTCAAAAGGTCCTTGATTCGTGTTTTGAGATCGGAGAAACTGCCATTAGAAACCCGTGGCAGCGCAAGGTGAGAGTGAGAGGAGGGTTTGAAACTTGCGCGTGATCTCATTTCACGCGTTGTTTGTGGTTGTGTACCTAGTGTCTGACCAATGCCTCCGAGACATATCAAGATGAAGATATTGCCTCAACATCAACAAGTACTGGATCCTGGGAGTTACTGCATCTCACATACCCTCCCTCCCTCAAATTTTACACTCGAGTCACAGAATCTAGAAAAAGACACAGTGCAACAATTCGAGCGTCACCTCCATCTCCTTGTCGGTAGCCAGGCATGATATCGAGAAATCACATCTTTGATTTGGTCTTCCGGAATCCAAGTGTGGGGGTCACAGAGCTAATAGGTTGCGGGGGGGAACCAGCAACCATCTGGTTCAGGTTCAGAGCGACATCCACTGATTCGGGGCACTTCCCGCTTCCCCCCATTTGGAGAGGTCGGACAAGCGGCCTCACGACAAGGACAACAAATTTTGCTGTCCTTGCGCTCGGAAAGATGTTGTACACATCATCCAAAGTGACATAATTGTCTAGAGAACAAAAGAGTAACTCTGTTGCTCAAACTACGAGGTGGGAGGGGGGGGAGGAAAGGTTCGTATCTATCATTATTACTAGTTAAGACAACAATTGAACAACGACCAGACGAAGGAGCGAAGATAAAGTAAGGTACGAACACACCATCAGAAATTCGCCAGTTTCCCCCACTCCCATACTGTCCGCGGACTCGGAAGCCTCGACTCTGAGAAGCATGGTGAGAAGAGCGAGAGTAGCCTCGATTTTTTTTTATGTAGACGGCAGCAACTGGTCGTCGCGTCGTGACGGTACACACACACAGGACCTCAAGTCCAAGGGAAATGAACGTGAGGGGTGGTTCTGAAGCACGAAAAACCCCTTAGTGCGGTGGATGAATGTGCGTGAGAGAGAGAGAGGAAACATCAGCGCGTAATGAGTCAAACCAGCTGCCACCCTCCTTGTGGGAGCATGCAGCGTTCCTCGCTGTGCACATGAGAATCACACTGTTCATTGCGTGACGTAGCGAGGGAGAGAAAGAGAGACCGCACTACGTATCATCCACAACCCTAGTAATAGTACCGACTCCCGATATCGTCATACGCAGGTCGAACTTGAAGGAATGTAGAGAGGGGAGGCGCGGAAGATTGGAGTCGATACGGCCGAAGACACGAACGCAACTGTCGTTGGTGCAACGACTTACATTCAAGTAATCCGTTCGTGTATGTGAAAGGGAAGGCTTCATAATGATTGATCCTGTCGAGGGTGGAGGTTACAACTTACAAGGGGAGTTACGAGCGCTATGGCTATTGATCGAGTGAGCGACAGCGAACGCAGGAACGCTTCCTTGGTATTTGAAAACGGAACGTTGAGATTTTGAAACCTCGGCCAAAATTTCGAGACTTCGAGCGGCGGGTGGAAGAATGTGCCGGGTTCACCGTACTGGGAGAGACCACTCTGCTAGACACGAGACGAAGCTGGACAATGGGATGTTGGTCTCCTGAAATTTAACCATAAAATTGAACGAGACGAGGTATTGGCTGAGCGGGCGAAGGGGTTCTTAGCATCAGCGCTAGAGATAACGTTTGGCTTTCGATTTGTTGTCGTTGGTGTACTATCACATCGGGATGATCGATCGTGTCAAAGGTGGAGGTTCAGATGGAACGCTGCTTTTGTAGCTGAACTTGAGAGTTCAATCCGCCTCTATATTCCGACTATGTGGGATCCAGAGAGACTTAACTCGAAGGTTCACGTCGTGAGTCGCAGGAAATCGTGATGAACGCTGCGGAAGAGCGTCACCAGCAATCCGAAGTCGAAGGGTGAGAACAAGTTGAATCAACGCGTACATGGTGACCTCATTTGACGCGTTGTTTGTAGTTGTGTGTCCAAGCAAGCCAGACCACCAGAGCGTCTCAAAAATTTTCAATCCTCTTCCTCTCCCCCATTTGATGTTCAACTCAAACGCCCTAGCAAATCTTTGCAACGGGGAACCACAAACTCAAACTAGACATGAAGCCGCTACATGACTTGAATGCAACTCGAAACTCAATATGTGAATCCATCAACAAGCTCTCCAATGCTTCGAATTCACACCCATACCCAGCAATCCCTCTAGATCATCCGTGTAGCTAACTGCCTCATCCCAATTCTCAATACTAACCTGCATCAAAACCGGGAAATTCCTACGCCACCCTCAACGTATCTCGACTGGTCGACCAGGAAACTTTCTCGGTGAATTCCAGCCCTGGGACGCTCGCTCATTGGTCTATGTTCTCCGGCCACTTGAACCATTCCAACGTTCGTCTACACAGAGACTTCCCACCGCAAGAGTACTTAACGACTACACACACGAATATTGATGAAAACACTCGCCAGACGGCCCTTCGGTACTCGACGCCCTTCATCACGCGCACTAACTTCCATGCAGCATACCGCCCAGGTCTGTAACCGATATTGGTTTGAAGCAAGAAAGAACAGCTTGAAATATTCCCGTGAGTATTGGGTACAGTAACCACGAACAGGATTTCCAATATCTCAACTCTGGGGTCCCAAACTACTAGTCTACTTTCCGGGAGAGACTCGTTCAATCTGCACGGCGAACAAACGTACACTCGAATTGACTCGGGTGGCTGTCAAAATGTATGTCAGAATGAACAAAATTGGACTTGGCTATGGACGATCGACTTGCCTGACAAGCCCATCATTGTACTCCACCACCGGAGCTTCTTTACCCTCCGCTGTAACAATGGTAAAGTCGGCCAAAATCCGTGTGGTCGCTAGCCATGCGTTATTGAGCGCTAGATATCTTCCGGGACAAATTCTATCGCAGAAGTTAAGTAGGCGGGCAAGGGTAATAAGCGTAGGAGCAAAGTGAACATTGACACGAACCTCCTCCCGAACCCAAACGCGTACCTCTCCGGATGAGGAGGTATAACACTACGGTCGCCTTCCTTTGGCATGAAACGATCAGGATTGAACCTCATCGGTTCAGCACCATACACATCCCCATCATGTAGAACTGCCCAAGCATTGCCAATGACCGTAGACCCCTTAGGTATCCAATACCCCTCATACACATCGTCTTCCTCTACCGCATGGGGTATAGCATACGGAGTGACCGGTTGGAGACGAAGGGTCTCCGCAATAATAGCGTCTAAGTAGGGGAGTTTATCTTGGTCCCCGAAATCCGGGAGTCGGCCTGACGATGCTACGAGTGAGTCGATCTCTGCTTGAGCGCGAGCTTGGATGTTAGGGTTGTGGACCATGTTGAGGATGAAGGAGAGCATAAAGGAGACAGTCTGTATGGGAGCCTGATGTAAGTACTTATGAACCTGTGGAAGTGGGCGCTGGGTTAGTACATACTGTGTCAGCTCCAGCCAAATAGGCAACCCCGACAGAATTTTTGATGACTTCCTCCATCATCTCTCTATCACGATCGGAAGTGACTGTTTCGGACGATGCGAGTTCTTCTAGGCACCGGGTCGCGAATGAGGGGCCCGCTGTTCCTTTAGCCTTTTTTTTTTATATGTGCGAGAAAAGATGTGAGCTGTGAATGGCTTGTATTAGGCAGGAGGGAGGGAGAGACACTGACCAGAGCATCTTTAAACCATTCCCATGGGTGATCCCGAAGCTCGTAGCTCTGCTTCTTCCACATCTGAGCACTCCTTTTAAATCCCCCGCCTGGTAACCACTCTAGATAGCGTGCCCAAACATGAGGGGAATGAGATCCCCACGAGATTATAACCTACCCGGCATATACTCCAACACAGGGACAAAATCAACGAGAAAAGTCTCAGGAATGGTCTGGCTGATTCCCGCCATGGCTCTAGTCGCCAGCTCGACGTACGGATCTGTTGCTATGTTGGATTGCAATTCGTATCCGTAGGCGATCTTGAGGACTATCGAACCGGTATATCTACAATGAGGGGTGGCGTGAACAGAATGCGCACGAGCATGGAAGTTGAAGTAAAGACTCACTGTCGGATATGTCCATAGAAATTCTCGGGATTCCTAGTCAAATTTCGTATTAAGGTATCCGCGGCGGCTCTTTGAATGTCGTAGTACTGGGGCATAGAACGGGGCTTGAAATGTTGGTGGAAAGTTTTCCGGTGGAGTCTGCCAAGTTCCAAGCGTGGGTAAGTTCAAACTTGCTCGAGAGGGAATGAAAGTTGTCGATCGTCACCTCCACCAGTCGGAGTGTGGCATAACTACGGAGATTAATTAGAGCTGATTTGGGTACGACGGGAAAACGACTATTACGTGCAAAGTCCCATGACCAACTACCAGGAAATAGGGAGGTCAGAAGGTAAGTCTACTAAACCGCGTTAATGCACACCCTGATAATTCGTTCGCCATGCGCATCGCTAGGAGCCCAGAGGATGGTAAGATGTGAGTAAGCCTCATCTAACATAGGAAGCGTTTTACGCACCTGGACGATCTGAATACTTGGCAGACCTCTTTTCCAACAAGTCATCTATAGCCTGCTTCGTATTCAAAATGATCATCCTCTGTCCAAACACTGGGACCGAGACGATATGCGGAGAGTTATATTGACGACTCCAGTCGACGTAGCGTTCCCAACGGTCTTTTATCCCCGGCGGTGAGTGCTTGGTCTTGGGCTCGAGAGCTTTGAGGTCGCCTACGATAGGCCATCCTTTGGGACCCGGTGGATAGGGGCGGTGACGGCGGTGACGATGGAGGAGAAATAGAACGAAGGCGAAAGATATGAGAATGGTGTACAAAGTAATCTTCTGCATGCTGGGTGAGTCGGTTTTTGACCGGGACAGGCCCATTAAAGATACTTACTTGGGGGGTATATATCGGGGCCATACACGCCACACTCGACTGAAAAAAAAAAAAAAAAACAGAAATAGAGAGATAAGAAAACCTGCACCTGGTCACCCCATTTCGGAACGACTAGGGTCCGTAGGCAATATGGCTATCCAGAATGCTATATCCTATGGGCAGCTAGATCCATACCGTATTGATACGCTCCAGTCGTGAGCGCTGTCCAGAAAATTGTATTTAGTTGTGGAGTCATTGTATGTTTTTCAATAACCTCATAAAAGAACAGATCGCCCTCGGCCCCCTGAATGTTGGACTTGGTACCAACAGACAGATTCAGGCATCTAAACGTGATTGCCTACAGACTGAGTGCTTCGGAGCACCTCAGCCTCACTGGTCATGTCCGGGGGGTTCTTGTTCTCATTCAGTTAGCAGCTGCCACAAACGTGAGGTGAGTGCTTGGGACATGGCTATGGACCACCTTCTCCTAACTTAGGCGTTGGAACAGAAAACTTGGTGTGCTAGCCAATTGGCACCACATGTAAATTACCGCTGCCAACGCCATAGCTCGTCTGAAGGCTCGGATCGTGTGGATTATGAAAAAAAAAAAAAAAAACTCCCCGTTCCTTACCCCAAAGAAAGCGGTGGTCCGTCCATTCATGGTGAACAAAAGTCAAAGTTCTCGAAAATTGTGAGGTGGTTTGAATACGTGTCGACGTTATAGATTTCTTGGAGCAAGAGCGACCCGGTGGAGGTGCTCGAAATAAGCGGAGAAGTGGAAAAAAGTGACGTCTCGCTTTGACAGGTGGTTCCGACCCAGCCGAACGATTGGCAGCTTTGACCTTTGCTTTGACATCCACCTGTCGGGGCTTTGCTGAATTTGAATCCCGAGTCTCTCGTCCACGTGTAGCTGACATTCTCCATGTACACAAAACCACATTTTCGAGGAAGCCCAAAGTCATCTTTCGTGGCACCACGGTGGTTGTCACGCCCCCCCCCAAAAAAACTCACCATTCAAGTTTACGCCAAAATGGGAATATACAGCTCGTGCTTCCGAGTCATGCCAGTGTACCACCTTTCGAAGTAAAAAAATCAGGGACACTGGGGACTCCAGGTGGAAGAAACACGAACCGAACCTCGTCGTTCTCCCTGTTCACATTATTCCCCTACGTTCGGTACCACCTCCGACTCCCGTCCTCGTTTACTGTAAAACCTTTGCAATCGCAAACCTCGCAAGCAAAGGTACAACAGCGAGGTATATCAAGTCGTGTGCGAGATGTCTGCCGGTGCATTTCAGTGAGTCGATTTCTGCGTGAGCACGGGTCTTGGAACGTTAGGGTGGTGAATCATGTTTGAGGATGAAGGCCAGTCGACATAGCGTAGCGTTCCCAACGATATTTCATACCCGGTGGCGCCAGGCGGCGAATGCTCGGTCTTGGGCTTGATACTGGTGGGTAGGGGGCGACGAGCCCCACACGGCGGAGGTAGAAGTAGAAGAAAGAAAGGATATGAAAATGGTGTATGTACAAGGGGTCGGATCTTCTACATGTCGATCAGTTTTTCGGAGTTCCCATATGCCAACGCTACGACGCAAGAACGAGAGTCCCTTTAGGCTCTCAAAAACGCAGGAATCACGGCTAAACCCCTGAGCTTTACGAAGGGTCAGGTTCGGCTAGCATGCAATACTCAGGCTGGTCCCACTTCTCGGGACGGCGATTCCTTAGTTGCACATCACTCGGATGGCTGTCGAGATCGTTGGACTTGGCCATGAACGATCCGAAATTACCTGACAAACCCGTCATTATACCCTCCGCTTGCAACGATGGTAAAGTTGGAGTATGCATTTTTGAGCGGTAAGATATCTTCCGGGACAAATTCTATCCTGCAAGGGCTCTGACCTCTGAGTCGGACTGATGACTGATATCAGTGTAGTCGATTTCTGCTTGTGTAACGTTAGGGTGGGTGAATCATGCACATGTTGAGGACGAAGCTGAAGGCCAGTCCGACCTAGCCTTCCCATCGAACGATATTTCATCCTCGCTCGAGAGGCTTGATACTGGTGGGTAGGGGGCGACGAGCCCACACGACAGAGGTACGAAAGAAGGTCATGAAAATGGTGTACGTACAAGGTAATCGGATCTTCTGCATGTCGATCAGTTTTCGGCGGGTGGAGGGGGAGTTCCCATCGCAAGAACGAGAGTCCCTTTCGGCCCCTCAAAAATGCAGGAATCACTGAGCCTTACGAAGGGTCAGGCAGGCAAGGCTTCAGCGGGATTAACAAGCCCATCGAGAAGAATACTAGTCCCTATAAGACGACTCCAAGTTCCAGTCAGTCAGTACTCGTCTCGTTTGCGGCCAGCTAAACCGGATGGGAACAAGGACTCCCGCGAAAACTCTAAATACAGCATACTATGATGTAGTTTTGGCCCCGATAACTTCATATCAACGTTGATTAGTTTCGCCCGCTTGTATCCAAAGCTCCAACCAATGACTCGTGCCAGTGCATGGTAATTGGTGGAAAAAAAAAAAAGGAAGAGCGGTCTGGATCCGTGGATAGTAGAGGGGAGTCGTTCCAGGACTCCCAAGAAAAATAATAATAAAAAAAAAACCGCGATTTGGGAGAGAGAGGGAGGGTCTAGGTCAAACGAAAGCAAAAGGTACGACGACAACCCATCACTCCCTCCTCCCTCCTCTCTCCCCCAACAACAAAACAACGAACCGTGGTAGAGACACAAAGCCCAGGCGGTTCTGAAATCAAAAGCGTGTGAAACGACTTCGAGGATGCATCGGCAGATGAGTGTCAAGACCAAGAGGGTTGAAACTGCCACACGACGTGCAACAGTGCGGGTACGGGATCGGCAAGCCCACAAGTGAAAACGAAAGACAAAGCAAGTAGCAAGTAAAGAAAGAAAATGGAAGGTAAGGTACCACACACCATACACACACACGCCCATCTACCCATCATCAGAAATCTGCCAAACAAAAAAAAAACCATGCTTCAGGCTTGCATCCGCGGAACAACAAAACCAACAAAGAGTGTCAAAGTTGAGCCTCGCATGGTGAGAAGGGAATGGAAGCGAGCTCTCGAGCGAGAACAGCCTCGATTCGATTCGATGCAACAGCAGCCGTCGTGGTGATGGTGATGGTGAGAAGACGAAGCAAAGCGAAAAAGCCAGTCTCGACTCGTGGGCCGTCGCCCGTCGGTCTAAACTTGACCCCCAAGAAGAAGAAGAGTCAACATGTTACGCCAAGGCCAAGCGAAATGAATGTGGGGGATCGGCGGTCCCTCGAACACGCTACTGTATGCATGGTTCCTTAGCCTAAAATAAGCGAGCTCTACTCGACCACACAGCTTCTAGCTTCATCCGCACCAACGACGGCGACAGCGGGAATGCAATGTGCAATGACAAAAAATGCTGAATAACTTTTACAGTACACTACTTGCTACTTGACATGGAGTGCTTCGACCGACCCAACAGACCTATCCTACATGACGATTGATAGTAAACAGAGAGAGAGAGAGAGAGAGAGAGAGAGCGTGAAACCTTTTATGCTATGCGAGGAGCCAACAATGAACGAACGAAAGGAAGAGAATTAACAATATGATAACCGCTAACGGAGTATTCAGGTCCCAGGAAAAGGATGGGAGAGGTTGCAAACCGCCTATGACAGGACGTTGTTTTGTCAATGTGAATCCTAAACCGCACCGCCAACATCATCAGCACATGAATACAGAGTAACCAAAATTGAATGAGGACGACTTACTAAGGGTATGAATTCCATCCTCCTTTCCGACCCGTCCCCCTCTCAATTGAACCCATCGAAATGCCCCTTTAGAATCCTCTCCCCCATCGGACTAGGAGCTCTCCTCTGCTTGGGAGTATCAACCGCAAGAGTATTCGATCGCTTGACTCTACCCGTCGTCGTCGTCGTCGGTGGGAACGGCATCCCACCCGAACTCGGTGACACCGCCGAGTTGGGGGGAGCCTGTTGACCACCTCGCTGGTGTTGTTGGGGCAGAGGAGGTGCCGTCGCGGTACTCAACGAAAGTCTCCGCAACAGACCTGACCCTCTGTCAAACCCAGTGGAAGGAGGTTGAGGTTGGTTGAACCGATCAGCGACGGTAGTGCTAGCTCGTCTGGCATGTCTCGCAGAGTGAGGTTCTTCAACGTCTTCTTCGAATACGGGTGCGGTCGTAGATGTGAATTTGCGGAACGGGAACGTGTTCGAGTTGTTGCCGCCTCCTCCTGGGGTTGATTTGGCTGTGGGTGATTGGGCGAGGAAGTAGGAGAGGATGGGTGAGCTGCCTGGTGAGGGTAAGGCTACTCTGGGGGAGTAAGACGGAGATTGGGGGGATGGAGTACGTGGGCTCTGTTGGTCCTCTGCGGAGGAGACAGAGGCGGAACGGTCGCGAGATGGAATTGGAATTGGCTGAGTGGGCTTGGACATGAGTGATGGAGGTAGGGTAGGGGGAAAGGCTTGGGTGGTGGGGATCAAGTGACAACCCTTTTATCCATTGACATTCGCGCGGAGAAGATCTCAAGATCCAAATCGGGGTTTTTGTGATTCACATGTCTGGATCGAGCTAGACTCTCCAAATCCAATCTTGGAAGCTGTTCTCCGATGGCCTAATCATTCAACACCTTTACACAACTCATCTCGAGTTCACCGTCGCCGTTGTTATCGTCGCCAAAGCCTCGCTGGCCGTCGTCGTGGTCGGTCAACCCCGGATTACGATTATGAAATCCAGGTGCAGGGTAGTCTCAGGGTAGTCTGTTACCCCAGATCATAAGACCTCCATTTCAATTTCTACCTCCGCTTCTTCGATCACAACTCACGCGACCAAGTCAGCTGAACAATTCAATACTCGGCCCCGCAGACTCCACTTTCTTTCCGTCATCCGTTGTCAACCAAATACAGCTTTATAAACGAAAAAACTTTTGACAGCGCATTTTTTACGCGTCTGGACGCGACGCGACTCTTTGTTCGCCGAGGACCACCACCACCTCCAGACGACCGTTGTCGTTCCTTGCCACCTGTATTCCGTATTCCAGCCCCCCCTCCCAACGAGTGTACGCACCACGACCGCGTGTTTCAGAGAAGCAGAAGGCGTATGACGGAGGAGGATGTCACCAAGTAAGTATATGTTGCGGAATGTCGGGATAGTCTTTCATTGATTTCATTCACCAGGCTCCAACACTACTCCCCCTGATCAATCGAGCGAGCGTCTTTCTACCTCCCCCTCGGCTTTCACCCGACGTCCCCCCCTGTCTCCAAGGAATTAGCGTAACTTCTCACCCTCTCTACCACCACCATTGGACTCAAGCCGTTTGGAGTTGAAGAGATAGGATGGATCATGGACCATGGATCATTGGTGCGCTCTTTCTCCCTCATCGCTATAAGAGTATCGATAACAGCGTTATTTCTAGTGCTATGCCCAATGATCGAGTCGAAACTCCCGTTCCCTCCACCAACTAGTGTTATTTTCAGTGCAATGCGTGATGCTCCCAAATGTACGATCTAACTCAGCCGTCTCCCGCTAGCTCTTCCGTCAACCTCCAACGCCGGCACCCCCTCCCCTCGTTTACCTGTTTACTCGGAGGTTTTGCAAGACGTAACTCCCCTGAGCCTCCAACTCCCACCTCCAGTTTTGACAGTATTAATCGTTCCGAAGTGAAAGTACACCAACGACAACGTATCGATAACCAACTGATCTCTGGCGTGCCGCGTCAATGCTCAGTGCTGTCCTCCTAAAGAAACTCCTCGCTTGTTCCTAGCTTGATCTATAGGCTCATCCAACTATTCAGCCTCGTCTCGTTCATAACACCGCAAACTTCTCCCAGTACTCTCCTTCGAACCTGGTACATCCTCCCCGCCATCTTCAACGCGTTCCTGCGTTTATGCTGATCAATCGATCAACACTCGTAACTCCCCCTGAACGTTGACATTGAACCTCCACTTTCGACCAGGATCCAATCATCCCGAGAGCCGAAGCCTCCCCTTTCACACATACGACATATTCGTTGCACCAACAACGACAGTTGCGTTCGTTATATAACTTCTGCGAAATCGGCCGTATCCGTATCGACTCCAATCTTCCACCTTCCGCGCCTCCCCTCCTCACTGCGTATGACGATATGGGGAGTCGGTACTATTAGGATGATACATAGACGTAGCGCGTTCTCTTTCTCTTTCTCTCCCCCTCGTTCCTTTGGCCCTTGGACTCGACGCGACGACCGGTTGCCGTTGTCTACATAAAAATCAATCGAGGCTGCTCTCGCTCTTTTCACCATGTCGAGGCTTCCGCGGACAGTTTTGCTTTTTTTTCTCATCATTACATCATTGTGTGTACCTTCACGGTCGCTGTCTGGAAAAAGAAAGATCGAGGCTGGTCTGGTCTTGATAGTTCACTACTTATGCTCGAGGCTTGAGGCCTGAGTAGGTGCAGCACATATGGGAGAAATTCTGATGGTTCTTTACCCATCAGTAGATCTAGATGGGCGTGTACCTACCTTGCTTTCTAGACCTCCCTTCGTCCGTCGTTCAATTCAAGTCCTGGATACGATCTTTCGGAGGACAAAACGGTAAATAGTTAAAATTCGTTCTTATCTCCAAGGGGGAGTGCTCCGAGTCCGAGTCGGTGGGTGCCGCTATACACTGGTTACGGTGGTTAAGGCTACAGTTATCTCTCGGAGGCCTTGGTTTTCAGGTTGCATGTTGATTCAGATAGTATACAACCACAAACACACAAACAACGCGTGAAAATCAGAGTCACGGCCGCCGCGCAAGCTTCATACTCCCACAAACAAGAACAAGAACAAGAAACATCGACAACCAGTGCTATATATGTATGCGTGGATGCAAATGAACAATTCGCTCGGCCCCCGGTGTTCACGTTTTACAAATTTCCACTCGGACTCGATCCAAGCCCCAACACTTGTAACCTTCACCCCCCTCCCTTGCAGCAGTTGTATTGATGTCGACTGCGATCTTCCATATGACGATGTTTGGAAGTTCTCTCTCTCTCTCTCTCTCTCTCTCTCCCCACTCTTCCGAAGGTTTCTCATTACATCCGATCGATGATCCTTGCTTCAAGTTACACTGCGTTGCACGTCTCTCTCTCCCTGCACCTGGGTTCTTATCGTCGCTTGCTGTTGCCGCCAAAATCGAGGCTGGTCTCACCTCCCGAGCATTGGCGAATCGACCTTTCTAGTAGCGCGGCATGCAATGTGCATAATGAATCGAACTGAACTTCCTCGTTAAACACGTACTGTAGGCTAGGAGGTCTGCCAAGTATTCGGATCGGCCAGGTATGTTCTTTGGTTGGAGGTATTGGAGGGAAGTGGTACTCATGTTACCGTCTTCTCGATGTTACCCACCGGACGTACTCTAGTGATGCGCATGGGACCTGAAGGTTTGAAATCTAGAAAAACTTGCATCATCCGCAACAGTAAACCTCCGGCGCTCAATAACGCATGGCTAGCGACGACGCGTATTTTGGCCAACTTTACCATTGTTGCAGCGGAGGGTAAAGAAGTTCCGGTGGTGGAGTACAATGACGGGCTTGTCAGGTAATGTCAGATCGTGCGTGGTCAAGTCCGGCTGTTTCTTGACGTTTTGACAGCCATCCGAGCCAATTCGAGTGCAGGTTTATGCGTCGTGCAACTAAGGAATCTGTCTCGAGAAGTGGACTAGCCTGAGTTGTGCATACTAGCCGGTTCATGATTGATGTACCGAGTAAATCCTCATGGAAATATCGAGGGCTGTTCTTCCTTGTCCTTGGTGTTGAAGAACCGCGATTCCTGAGTACTGATTCAGAGCCCGCCGGAAATAGGGTAGTTCTACACGATGAGAATGTGTACGAACCCAACGTCATGGAGTTCAGCCGAGTCCAGTTCAGGCAACTGGACGAGGAAGGTAATTCCCTTTGTTGATCCATTTGTTTTTTTGCTTTTGGGTTTAGTTGAAGGTAATGTACTTTGCAAGATTTCTCGAGGTTCAACTTGGTCGTTGTATCTAGGAAATGTGCTGGTAGACATTTCGCACGACTCGATATACCTCGCTGTTACATCTTTGCTTGCGAGGTTTACTATTGCAAAAGGCTTTGAATGGGAATGGAGAACGACATAGCACCGGAGGGGGGAGTAGTACCACGATGGGTAACGGGCTGATGAGGTGGGTTTGAGCGTTCTGCGTGGGTTTTGGTTTTTTTTTTATCTTGACTGAGAGCCGGGTTGTAGTCGCCTGAAGCTGTTCAGATGTCGACTTATACCGAGATTGTGAATAGCTGTAGTCGAAGATTGAATGCCTGAGCAGTCAGAGAGACATTGCTGGAGGTTGTAGATTTTTGATTGAATTCTGCAGTCAATTTTGCCGATGTTGATGCAATGACCGCGGTGTTGAGACTCTGGATTAACCACTGGAGATACTCGAGGCCTTGCTATGTCAAACGAGTACTGGCAGTACTAATGGGAGTCGAAAATTTAGGACGCTTTCGAGTTTTCGACCGGCGTGTTGAGGCATACAACTGCAAACAACGCGCGAAACCAGATCACGCGCAGGCTTCAACTTTCTCTCGCACTCTCCTTAGCACTGATAAGTATACGACGCCGGCGAGCGGCAACCCCCGCTACTGACGGAAACTTGCAGCCAGACCAAACCCGTGGAACCTGCGGGTTGGGCGAAAGGGCCCTTCAGAGCCCGTTGGTGTCGACCAACATCTACAATTTTTATTGACCTGCCGCCTGTGGCCAACCAGGAACAAAACAATCCAGCTAATCAAGAATCCCTAGGATATTTTCGCGCAACTCCAGGAACTTGATCTGTTTATATGCCAAATAATATCACGTGTAGATAATCCCAAATTGTGATTTTTTCTCACTTTTCACCTCTCGCCCACAAGTACCTCTTTGTTATTACTTCAGTTGCCTTCACTACGTGGGGTCAGCGTTGAATGGTGCGTGGATCCAAGTACTTGTAGACCATTGTGTCGAGTAACAGTTGACTAGGAATATGAATAGTTGAAGGGGTGACAGTCAGTATTTTTGATAGAAATTCCAAATCGAGATTATCTACACGTGATATTATTTGGCATATAAACAGATCAAGTTCCTGGAGTTGCGCGAAAATATCCTAGGGATTCTTGATTAGCTGTCAAGCTCACACTGTCTTGCAAGGCCCCACCCAGATTCCTACCCAGCCGTCTTGATGCCTTGCAAAATAATTCGCAAGACATGGTAGGAGTATGAGGTTGCGAAGATGTGGCATATGTTTGTGTTTATTTATACTTGAACTCTAATTATTGCTAAGGCGTAAAGATGGTGCGGTCAAACGCCTTTGACCGGGGTCTATGAGACGAGCCATGTGGCATCCGGCCACTTTGACAGCTTCAGCATTGACGAGCTCATTGTCGTTCCCACTTCGTCGACCTCGTTGTCGATGCCACAATCCACTATGCCACAGGGATTGTTCTCTGCTTTGGCACCGTATACCTATATATTCTTCTCTTCGTCGTCTCTTCTCTGTGTCCTTGTTTCTCCTCATCTCACATACTGTTTGATAGGTTTGCCTCTTTTCCAGTCCTTGTTTCTCCTCATCTCACATACTGTTTGATAGCCTTTCGAGGCTTTTTCGCACCCACCCTTACCACTTTCCCACTTCTGTTGTTTCTCTTGTTACACGTCGTTCAGATATAGTAGTCTCGTATGTATCTACTCGCCTACGCCGGCTTGAGCATTGGCCCTCTTCACCGGGGTCCAGTGTGAGAGAGCGATGGCGACCAAACAGAGTTTGTTTGTCCCCAATACGCTCTCCCTGTTTTCCTCTTCTTCCTCGCACGAGACACCATAGACGACTGGCGAAAAACTCAATCTTTGTTTGTTTGTTCACTGCACCGCAGTTGCGTTGGCTTCTGAGCCCAGCCAATTTCGCCAAACAGGACCACACAGCTGGGCAAGTTTTTCGCCAGTCGTCTTTACGCCTTAGAAATAGGATAAGGTTTGAAAATTTGATGTCTTATATAATCACACATGAGACTCAACTTCACGTCAAGAATCCCTCGAAAGTAGCACAACGTCCTATTTTCTGGGCGTAAAGAGGGCTGGGTAGGAATCTGGGCCCCACCGGGAACAATGATTAGCAAAGTAAATTTATTACTATACCACGTACAACAGGTAAAATACAATGAAAGTTAGAACAAACTTGCCATTCTATCTATGGCGGCTGCTCGTCGCCAGCCTTCGGCTAGCTCCTCGCAGCCGCGGAGGGGCACCTTCGGTGCCATGGGCGCAGTCAGCCGAGACACAGTGAGAGAGTGAGAGTTCGGAGAGAAAGGTATGATAGTCAAGTGTCAAATAGTGTTGCCTACGGCTCGGCTGGAGCCGCAGCTAAGCCGGCTTGAAGCCAAGCCAAGCCAAAGCTGTGTCAAGCCAACAGCTCGGCTCGAAAGCCGGCTTAGCCGCGGCTCAAACCACCAAAATACTTACAGCGATGAATTTTTCCTCCTTTCCCCTATACTTTGTGCCTTTCTTGTTCTAAAGCACTCCCTGACCATGTCCAAGCTCATCAGCTCGGGGTTTGCAGTGGTACGACTCACAAAATGCCCACTGTGA
>JANHQD010000217.1:0-13739 GCA_024721195.1 Marasmius sp. AFHP31
ACTTCCAAGCAGCAAGTTCATTCGAGAATCGAACTGTGTCCGCCTGACTTCCCCAAAGCTGTTAAATGAGCACGCGGAGCTGCGAACTGCAGTGGCGGCCTCTCTCGAAGGGCCCCTATACAGAACTACTCGAAGTCCCGCGACTCGATCCCCAATGGTGGAATTATGGTGCCAGTACCTCCCACTTTGTAGAGGTTCAACCGAAATGGGTCAACGGATTGCTCATTTCTTGCTAATCCTTGATGATTTTTCGCTATTCCTCACCTTCAGTGAACCATCCATCATGATCATCGACCGGACCGCCAGCTCTGCCAGCTCGTATGAGCTGAGTTCAGTACGCTGGGACAAGTATAGGCAATCGGAAAATCTCCATTACGAGGCTGAAGCCTTCGGCGGCGAAGAATGAGTCTATTCTCTGAGGAAAGGTACGTATTTTGACGGTTAATATGATCCGTGCGTGTGAACATGATTGCTGCCTCAGTTCCAGATTCGTATTCGAGACGTGCGTACAACTACGAAATGGGGGGGGAGTGGGAGATTCTTCTCCACCAAGTGATCGTCACCTTGAGTGGCAACCTCAATCACAAGGGCCACTGCTCCCGCATGGTTTCTGACCCCACGGCCCTTCGCTCTCCACGTCGTACACGTAGCGCTCATATTCATTAGCCTTCCGACAATCAGCCTTGCACAGTCGTGTGTTGGCCAGAAAGCGGACCGCCGGATCGCTGTCGAGGCAACAGGCAAACGATTGATGAATGAACCGTTGGACTACCAACCGAATCTCTACCGAGGTTATTGCCCTGGAGTAAGTAGCTCTTGCAAATCACCTTCAAGGTTGCCTCAGAAGAAGAGGTATATAAGGAGGGCATGCCTTGGCGAAGAAGACTCAGACTTGCTCATCAGTCTTGGTTCTCTTGGTCTTCATAACTCGTTTTACAATGAAGTGGTTCGCCTCCATCGTCGCTTTCATCGCCGTTCAAGCTACCGTCGTACGTTGCGACTTGCTTATCGCCCCAGCCCCCTCAGGACGCGACTCA
The DNA here is from genome assembly GCA_024721195.1 of Marasmius sp. AFHP31. Taxonomy (NCBI): domain Eukaryota; kingdom Fungi; phylum Basidiomycota; class Agaricomycetes; order Agaricales; family Marasmiaceae; genus Marasmius; species Marasmius sp. AFHP31. The sequence goes on from JANHQD010000217.1 coordinate 1,038, forward strand.
TATACTCTTCTTACAGGCCTCTCCCGTTGAGAAGCGCGCGAGCACGAGCGATGTTGCTAACATCGGGTACGCCACTCTGAACGGAGGGTAAATATCGCTATTTTTTTCGGCATTTCTTTTCATTACCGAACTGATTGTTTCTTAGAACAACAGGTGGCTCTGGTGGTACCGTGACAACCGTTACTAGCTTGTCTGCCCTCACGAGTGCAGTATCGGGCAGCGGCAAGAAGGTCGTCATCATTTCTGGTGCGTACCTGCCAATCAGTAAATAGCCCCCGTACTGAGCGAGAACTTCAATAGGCACGATCACCGGAAACACTGTCGTGAGGGTTGGAGCCAACACCTCCGTTTTGGGTGCTAAAGGATCGTCGCTCGTCGGTGTCGGCCTCCGTGTCCTCGACGTTTCGAACGTTATCATCCGAAACGTCAAGATCTCCAAGGTCCTCGCAGAGGCCGGTGATGCTATCGGTGTCCAAAATGCCCACCAGGTCTGGGTTGACCACGTCGACCTCTCCAGCGACAGGGATCACGACAAGGTTTGCTCTGCTCGACATCTTACTGTTTACTTCACCTGACTGACCCGTTTACAGGACTTGTAAGAAGTCGAACTACTCCATAGTCAGTGATGATACTCACACGTTTTAAAAGCTACGATGGTCTCCTTGACATCACCCACGGTGTCACTGGCATCACTGTCTCAAACAGCAAGCTCTACAACCACTGGAAGGTAAAAGCTCATCTATCAGTACACTCGCGGAAGGTGATTTGTCTGACCGTACGGTTCAACAGGCCTCCCTCGTTGGTCACTCCGACAGCAACGGTGCTGAAGACACCCCCATCACCGTCACCTACGTCGGCAACTACTGGAGCAACCTCAACTCTCGTACACCTTCCTTCCGATTCGGTGAGTTTTTCCGAATCTGAGTGGGCCCACGACGAGCATTCGACTGATACATCTCGAACTACAGGACACGGCCACATCTTCAACAACTACTTCGAGAACAACAACGACGGTATCAACACCCGTGACGGTGCTCAGCTTCTCGTCGAAAACAACGTCTGGGTCGGTGAGTATTGATGAGGCTCAAACTCTCCACGAACTTTCTTAATCACTGTTCAACAGGTGCCAAGAAGCCCCTCTACCCCACTGACGGTGGCTTTGCCGTAGCCAAGGGCAACGACTTCGGTGGAGGAGAGAACACTGCACCCGCTGGAAACTTCAACACCGCACCTTACTCCTACAGCTTGATCGCCGTCGGCAGCGTCAAGTCTTCCGTCACTGCCAATGCTGGCCAGACCTTGACCTTCTAAGGGCTCCGCTGACTGAAAGTAGTTTATGTAGCTTTGTCCGTTGTACCATAAGTTTCTTAAAATCCACTCCTTGTATCGACTCCTCCGCCTTTCGTTAGAACCTCCAGCAAGAACCCTACTGGATATAGTCAGCAGTGTAGGTAGCATAAGGTCTTCGTTCTTCGCCTCTACTCAAGAATCTGCTGTCTGGTAATATGTTTATCTGAGTAAAGATTCCGAATCTAAGCCTCCGCATGGTCCAAGTCCTTGAATAAATAGGCGTGTGCTACAAAGTCCGTGTCCATCGAATACGCTCGATCAGTCCGCCTATCAAAAGTTGACAAATTGAAAAAGTCCGAGTTACGCCCTTCGATAACCCCCTCAATCTCCATGAGAGAACATTTTCCTCTCCCGTTCCTTCCCCCACATATCCGATCCAATCTGTTCGTAATCTCCTTGGCCTCTTTCTCTCTCCAGTTTACGCCTTCGATACCTCTTGAAAACTGCGGCACCAATTCCGATAATTGCCAGTAGACCCAAGATGCTGAAAACGACCGCGATTCCGAGTGTTTGGGCTTTTGGCTTGGAAGAAGACGAGGAGGCTCCTAGCGGCGACTGGGGAGTAGATGTAGGCGCCGATATCTGTTTTTGAGACGTGAATGAAGATGTTGGGGAGGACACGGACGCGTGTTGGGTGAGACTGCCCGTGAGCGCTGCACCACCCCCGTTAGTGTGAATGGTGTTATGTGAATGTCCGTCTGTGTGAGTCTGATGGCCAGTAGAAGTCTTATGGGTTTTATGGCCTTTGTCGTCGTCTGAATCCGAGTCTGAGTCCGAGTCTGAGTCCGAATCGCCTCTTCTATCCCGTACCCTTTGCGGTCGTGAACGACGTCGAGTCAGAAGTATCGGAGCAAGAGTTGGAGGGAAGGCCCGGGGTCGGTCCTCCACCAACGATTCCATGGAGAGTTGTTTTGCATTTCCTGCGCTCGACATGACTTTCGAGTAAGGCTAAGTGAAATTGTCAGCTGACTGAAGCTTGGTTTTTGTTATGAGAACTCACGGCAAATGGGGCTCCTCGAGGAGCGAGTGGGGGTCAGAAAACAGATGGATTCAAACTCACAGGGTACAAACCTGCAATATACTGATGATCAGCACCAGCAGCTGCGGATATGCGGTCGTTGCGCGGTCATAAGCGGGCGAACAGTGTCGATCCTAAATTAAAGGAGTGATTCGGGACAATTCTAAGCCAAATGCTGTACAGAGTACATTTACAACAGGGAGGTATCATAGGGATTATAACAGAAGGTCTAGAGTGGGAACAAACGAAGAAAGTCCAGCGAAAAGAAAGTGGTGGTCTATGGTGGCGAGGAGAAAGGAACTGGCGCAAGACGTAAGAGAAAGCGAAGCGATTCCATCACACCAGTCAATTTCACACCCGAGCGGGAGGCGGAGGAATGTTTTCTTTACCTCGCCCCATGACATGAGCTTTCCCTTCCACCTGCTCAAACTTCGACGACACGGCATCGGCATTGACTCCAACGACGCAGTTTTTCTTGGAAGAATCGGAGAGCCCGCGGCCAACAAACAGATCCTCGCAGTCAACGTGGGAGGCGTCCATGTATATCGGGAAACAATCCGGTGTAGGCATGATCTTGTCGAATCGGATGAGAGTAGGGGGCACGCCTGACGGATCGGGACGATGACGGGATGGTTTTGCAGGCGTCAATGGACCGAAGTAGAGGCTAGATTGACTCGAAGAGGACCCGATATCGGAGACCAGCGTACATATGGAAACGTCCCCAATGTCGACTTCGAACGACCCCGAAGGTTCAAGGAGCCCAACCGCAAGGAGGGAGCAATCGGATGTAGAAGTATGAGATGAAAACGATGCAGCGATATCCACTGAGTTTGAAGCTGATAAAGACGAGGAAGAGAGATCTGTCGATTCTGAAGGTGTGAAGTTGAAAGCATTGAGGGCGTAAGTGACTTCGAGATGGGACGAAGTATCATCGAATTCAACGAAAGAGCCGTGCGAAGACAATCTATCGTCGGGTCTAGGGTTCAAGAGGTGAAGTTCGACCCATTCCATCTCCAAAGCATCAGGGTCGCAGGTTGTCGGCTGAGGCCATACAGCATTGTCTCTAGAGTATCGGGGTGCGCAATCTGTTGGAGGTACCGGGCGTAGAAGCTTTCTGACATCGAGGAGAGTCGAAGAGAACGAAGACGAAAGGTCATTGTCGAAAAAGTTGAACGAGCGAGCTTGAATTCCAATCCCAAGGCTACTTGGTGCAGGTACAGGTTGAGTGCCCTTCGCGTTGCCTGCACATTCCCTCAGGAAAGATTGCATGACCTGACCCGTCTACGTTGTACTGTTTGAGTCTCACAGTGTAAGATAAAATGAAAAAGCACGTACGACAAACGATGTACACGCGTATGAAGGCGTATATACCACCCGAACCTGGATCTCGTCCAACAGCTGTTCTTCCGTCATTCCTCCTTTGGAAGGGTCGTCCCGGCATCCAAAAACACTCTCTACAGTCCATCTTGTTCCCTGTGTTTCCTTCGAGTCTAAAGGTTCCGAGCGAGGTATCTCATACATCACAATTGCTGCCAAACCCATCTCTTCCATCCGAACAATGCGCCGTACATTCAGGTTTCCCGTAAGAAGGTCGAGCAGGACACATTTTACAACAAACTTGCGCCAAATTCTACCCGATGGGTGCCTTGACTGACGAGCGAGATAGCCAGCTGGGCGCGTTGTAGAATTTGAGACATTGGATAGGTGGGTACAACCATTCGTGAAAGAGCGATGTCGAGAGGTGAGATCAAGAAGAAGTCGTTCTATGTTCGAAGACCACGCGCTTGAGGTTGACATCAGGTAGAAAGAGAATTACTGGCGGACTAGTACTACAGGACGAAGGGGGAGGGGGGAAAGAAAATGGCGATTCGTTGAACGTTCTGTGTTTCTGAACTGAACCCGATTTGGACATATATCACGTGATCAAGCTCGGCACTCGCCGACATCGGCAGGTGCCTCGGCAGCGTTTGGAAGACTTGCGCAGACTCGCTGCACAAGTACCTTCAATCCGAGTGGCAGCTTTTCTCTGGGTCGAACGGTCACTAGAAGTGTTTTAAGAAGGTAATTCTGCTGCTCAGACTATTACGCTCCTGCTATCGCGGTGGGAGGACGTCGAGAAGGCACGTCCTTCCTTTTTGTAGGTCCATACTATCACGGTAGGGAGGGGCAGGCAACAGGATGGAATATTGATGTTTGTCGCTCTGGTTGTCGGGCACTTGTCAGGACATCCACAACATGTAGATACGACCAGAACGGGTAAATCTAATCGACTAGTCCATCACAAGAGATAGAGTGGGTCTGGCCCTCTAGACAGACGGAATGGAAGAATTTTAGCCGAAATTTTGGGTTCCGAGGGGCCCTGGAGGCCTCTCAGAGGGTTTATGATGATGATTATACTATGTATAACACACACATGACGGTTTCAGGGTACAAGGCGCATGGTGTAGCCAGAAACCGACCACCAACACCCGATGTTTCGAGAAGTGGCGCGCTAAGTGCAATTAATTGGCACACTTGTGATACGTTCTCACGCAATGACTGAGTTCTAGACCAAAGTTTCCGCTCCGATGCATCACAACGTGATCCATAGTGCGATCGTTGGTTGAGAGTACATGGGAATGCGAGCGGGGGGGAGAGTCAAAGAGGATGGTGTATACGTCTTTGCATGGTGACTGCCTCGCAATCGACCGGCGACTATCGAAGCACGATGTTATAAGGACAAGCTCCATCCTCAGCCAAACTTGATCCGACCTGATCAGAGGAAATCTATGGAACTGCCTAACGTTTTTGCAAAGGATCTTTGCTGGTATGGCAGCCCTTTTGACGGAATTACCAGCTCCGGTCTTCCTCTACATCATTTGGGCACAGGGATTTGCTGCAATGGGCGGTGGGTATATTTTTGGACTCTGATCCGACCTTCCAACCTCCGAGTATCAAAAACTGTTCTTTCTCCTATATCAGAACTCTTCGATTTCCGTTTGGTGCCTTCAACCTTGACGTCGTCTGTTGGCTCAAGCAAAATGTAACAACTACCTTCGACTCCACGAGTGCCCACCGAATGAGTTTTCTCACCTTCAAGACAAAGACATGTCAGCTGTGAGATCCGCCCTTTAGGCAGTGACATGGGATAATCTCGCTGCGCGTTCTACCACCGCAGGGTCTTACTGACTGCTCTGCCTTCTCAATCATTGAATTAAACCCTGTGTTCTTTGCTCCCGCCATGTTCCCGCCTTAGGCTTGATTAATTCAACGTGTCAAGGTCAAAGCCTCGCAGACTGGTGCCAGAGCTCCGTGCCACTATAGCCCCACAATCCTTGAGCGCTTCTGACCCTGAATCCGAAAGCTACTTGGGCTTCCAACAGCGGAGCAGGGCTCTGTGAGCACAGCTCGGGTGACATTTGGCAATCCTCCGAGCAGACTTCAGCTCCTCCCGATAGACATTTAAAATGCTTCAACGTCGATGTGAGCGGCATGCGATGATAGAAATTCTCATAGATGCGGTGTCCAATTAATTCACCGGGCGCAAAAGAATTGACGCCGCGAACATCTACAGCTTTATCGACGATTGCGCAGGACAAAGTCAAATTGAACGTCATCTGGGGTCAGGAAACATGTATGTCAGACTCCGAGAACATCTTCGTTCGCAACTACTTATAAACTAGTGGGCAGTCCAGCTTCATATCAACTCAACAACCTTCACTCATAACCGATGTTTACTACTCCCAGTTCCTCGAGCTCTTCATTCAGCCTAGTCTCCTCAGAGCTCCCGAGAAGCTATCTCACAAGGCTACAGCAGGCCCTGGACGATCTCACTGATCAAGGGTCCGGAGAGGAGTGCCCTTTCCCGGTATTCGGAAGTCTTTGTGCGTTTGCACAAAAGTCTCTTCGAAAACTCTCTGAAGACGTCACACGACAGAGTTCGCAGGTGAGGCGTTCTTCACTCATCCAACCTCAGAAAATTCAATGTTTTGTTCAGATGCATGACCCAGCCATAACCTTTGCCGAGGCTGCGATCCTGCTAGAATCGATCTGTCGGAGGGCTATTCATACTCAGGAGTTACTCGAAGACAAGGTAGCTTGGAAAATCGCTTTCACAGCCACTGTGAACACGCCTGACGTGGGCTTAGGGAGGTGAGTGATCTCGGTACCTCGAAATTGAGTCGTGCTCTGATCCGCGGATTCGAAGAGTCATCAACGAAGGGAAAAAATTCTCGAAACATCCATCCCTGTGGGGAACATGGCACAAAGTTCTGCATTCGGAAAATCCGCACAAATACTACGCTTCACGACTGCAGCAAGCTCTGAAGCCCTTTGATGTGAGTAACCTCGTACCCTTCTTTCTCCTAACAAGTCCTAACTGAAGTCTGAACTACTAAGTTTCCTGAGGATCTTGGGGGAAAGGTTGCCCTCTTGCTGGATCATCCCGACAGCAAGTTGATAATTGATGACCGAGGGATACCACAGATCAATGCGACACTCACCCAATTGGGGGCGTAGGATAACCCAGTCATGCGAGTTATGACCAAATTTGAAATGACGCCGGCGGATTAATATATTGTTGTATTATAAGTATACTATTTTGTAAACGTGAATAGCAGAACGATTCGCTCGAACATTGAAAAAGAGTTATGTCTACTCACCCAGCGAAGATCCCGCCAGCAATAACACCCCGGCATTCGCCGCCGAAGTCGGGAGGTACCGAACTGGAGTTCTAGGACCTGCTTTGACTCTTCAACCCGCCGACGCCCTCTTGTGCTTCGTCTCTGAGAACCTCATTTGCGTTTGCTTTTCTCTTTGAACTTCGCGGTTCCGTGCCTTGGACGTATCTATCGACTCAGGAAGTGACGTTCGAGTGCTACTTCTGGTCACTCAGATCCTCCTTTGAATCTATCCTCGCTAGGTTCCAAGGAGACAGTACATGCTGTGGGTTTCGCCCTTGAGGCAGTGACCGGGAGCGAAAGTCAACCGTAGGCGCTCGGAAGCTTTCTGGCTACGCGACGTTTTATCACCGATGGTCGCTACGTTGCCTTCTTCCGTTCGAGCTGTCTGGCACTCTGAAGCCTCATGCCACCTTAAGGAGAGCGAGGCTCAATAGATACTCGGGGTGAGCTTTCACTCCTGTGTGATTACCGCGTTAGGCTTGATTGGTGAGCGAAATGATCTAGATATCACACTACTCATGCCGCGATTCAAGAAAGGAGAACCCAACTTATCGCAAGGGTCACTTGCCCCGAGCACTGAATTTGAATCTGAGGGATATTGATTACCTGCAACGGGAATGCAGTAATCGATTCACCGAGGTTCACCGCCAACTCCACGTCCCTTCTTTTTCGCACCCAAACGATTTTCTCGTCGATGTCAGAATTCGCGATGACTTCGCAGTCAGGTGCGCCAGATGCGGTGCTCCTCTTGATAAAAGCATAACAACGCTGTAAATCTCTCTATGATGCGACGGATGCGTAGGGCGAATATAACGGAATGAGTGATGACAGGTCCCGGGAAGATCTCTGCTGGCAGTTATAAAGTGTGGCAAGCCGACTTTCCAGCTTGGTTCCAACAACCATCACTTACAACACATATGAAAATGACTCTCAGAACCTCGAGCTCTCCACCCGAAGGATCCTCAGAGCTCACCACCAATTACCCGACTCCGTTGAAACAAGCATTGATCAGACTCCATGACGAACCGAAACAATCAACGCATTTCCCTCTGTTCACAAACCTTTGCAAGCTTGCAAAAAGTATTGTCGAGGGTTGGCCCGAGCCATTGAACAAGATAGATTGGGGGAAGGAGGTGAGACGCTGCTGTATCTGACCAACGAATATCGACCACTGAAAGATCGGTTTAGAGAAACCGAACAGCCTTACTTTTTGTCGAGGTTGCCTTTATTCTCGAGCTTTGCTCCAGGCGAGCCCTTTCCGACAGTACTTCAGACTCGAATTCCGAATCCATCATCACGAGCTATAAGATTCAGATGAAAGCTATGGCGGACAAGTCAGACTTGACTTTGAAAAAGTGCGTCATCTCGGAAACCGCGAGTCATGAAGGCCCATACTTATATCAAGCGTTAGGGTCATCGGAGATGGAGATAAATACCTCGAACATCCACGTTTATGGAAGATATGGCTCAAGATTCGGCGCCGGGGACATCCGTATGAATATTTCCATTCGCAGCTTCGTCAAGCTCTGGAGCCTTTCGAGGTGAGCGATTTCTGAGCTACATCACGTCCACAGTATCAGGGCTCAATAAATCTCATTCAACTCATTGTAAAGCCTCCCGACGATCTCCGTCAAGCGGCAGAGCAACTGTTGAAAGATTACAACAGCAAGCAACCAGTGCCCACATTGAACGCGGACGGAGCGCCACAGATTGCCACATACCTCAGAAAGCTGAAAAATGGGCCCCAATCTGCCCCTGAGTCTCGAAATGACCATCCCAAACCTGGTGAACAAACGAAGTGATAGTTGATGGAGTACTAGGGGACATACAGGACATTGTTGTACAACATAGGTTGCAAACGTATATATATATATCTGGACGGACTGGAGATGAGTTCATTATAAAAACACCGGCGGCCATTCCAATAGAACCCAAGCGGGCCAATCAAGCAAGCTTGAGCTTGTGACAGCCCCCAAGAGCCCTACAATATTTGCCGCTCGGACGCTCCGCGGGCCCTACATTGCATTCGGGGCCTCGAACCTTGCTGCCCGACTCACTTCCTCGATCGTTCTACGAATGCTCGGTCTTTCCCATCCCTGGAACGGATCGATCTATCAGCATGGCAAGCAGCTTGTGTGCATAAGGCCATACCTGGGGCCAGAAGTCATGGATAATCATCCCTCTCAAGCCTTCCCTCAAGCGTTGTATCTTCCTCGTCTCCCAATATCCAAAGCACCAGATGAACGCGGCCGATAGGCAGTCTCTCGATACGATGCGCTTCCTCAGGGCAAGTATTTCCTTGAAGATCCTAAGTAAAAAAAATGGCACGTGTTAGTATGATGGGGAGGAACTTTCACGCATTAATAAGGGACAAAGAATGAACCCGAACCCTTACCCAGCCAATCTATCCAGCTTCGCCTGTGTCTCTTCGAGCAATTGAGGATTTACTTCGACCTCTTTCTGTTGAAGCGTACGCTCAGCGTAATATATCCCGGCATAAGCAGCATCGCAGGAGATCGCGACAAGGGGATCCAGTTTCGGGACCTAGGGCGAACAGGATCAGCACGGTTTATTACATTTTGGGTTGATTCAAGGTAAAACACTCACTCTGCAACGTTGATGGATATCCAACGCTAGTTTGGCTACATTTCCGAATACCAGGTCCTCCGTCGAATCATCGCTCTGCTGACGCGAGGCCTTTTCTAAGGCTTCGAGCACCACTCTAACACCGTGATCAGAATATCCCGGTGATACAGCCATTTACGATAACGAGTTGCACTTTACTTAAACCGTGTCGAGGAGGGGAGAGAAGGGGAGAGAAAGCCTCACGATTGTAATACGACTTATATGAGAACTGCGATTGAGGCCGAGCTCCGGCTCATAAGGAACTTTATTCAGTCGCGAACAGCACGAATGGTATGAAAGTAAGAGTACCGGTGCTTCTGTCGAATGGATCTCCGGCATCACAAACTCCGAAAAAACGTTGGCTGATCTGGTACACGCTTTCTTGGCGTCTTTCATACAGATCCCTTCGATGGACAAAAATGGGGTATAATAAGGCGTGGATTCCTGCGCGGATGAGAAAGATCGACATCACTATTCAGTCTCGAAGACGCGAGGCAGCACGTACGATTTAGCTTTTTGTTGATAGCTCCTGAGATTGTTGGAATGGGTTTACTCTGCCAGTGTACTCTTGAGGGCCCTCACTCCCAACATCATGCAACTCGGGCGGCTTGAGACACATATAGTTCATATGATGGGCAGTGACGCGATCGTCGCGATTGTAAGCTACCTTGAACTGGAGAGATGTAAGTACCGGCATAATCTGTCACAGGGAGCGAGGGAGTTGCTCTGCATGTCTGGCCCCTCCTTGTTGTCATCGACCAGATGTTTCTCCTTCCATCTCATAAAAGCTAGTTTCGATGGTTGCTCGGGGCACCTGGGAATGATCTGCACGTTCTGAATCATCTTGCTTGTCCTTGCGAGTAAGCATTGTTTATCCCCGGCGCGCCTCAGTTTCCTGTGTCGTAGCTGTACCGATCTCTGCCTCAAGTCACTTGTTATTCCGGGAAGTCGTCAATGAGCTCGCAAATGGCGGGGTTTTCCAGAGAACGCCCATATCCAGATTGACGTCCTGCAATTAGGGTCTCATTTACCGGGATGCAAGAGAACTTGAAGGTGGCGTTGGCGGACCTTCAGCACGACTTCCGCATCATAGCTGTGTTCCTCGTATTGTTGTGTGGTTTCAAAGGACGCCCCCGAGTAAATTTACCACTCCAAATCCAGCGGTGAGTGCGTGAGTGCCGGGTCCGTCGATAGGATCGTCCCTGCAGACAGTGTGTTGTTGCTCTTGTGGTACAGCCCAGCCTTGCACTAGTTGCGGACGCCGGATACCACTGGCGTTGACAGGTAGAGAGCGTGCCAGTATAGGACAGTATGTTAAGGCCGCCAGTATGTAAACACGAGGCGACAGGAGCGAGAATGGCTTTCAGATTACCCTTGGTTGTTGTAGCGAAGAAAAACATCGGTATTTAAGACTTGGGTGTGATCAAAGCTAGTTGAGGGCAGGTCTATGGTGGGCGTACCGTTCGGGTGAATACTTCCCACGACTCAGCCGGACCCAGACTCTCCGGATTTCGACTCGATGTAACTTCAATGCCTCGACGTTCAAAGTGAAGGCCGCCGGCTCATCATGTCATCCTGAAGTAATTGTACCATCTTAGCGCCCTTGGCTATGGTGAAACACCACTCTTGATCTAGTTCCCGGCGGATTTACCTTGTTGGATTTATCTCAAGTCGTGCATATTGTCTGCCACCCCGGCGGAGGCAAGAAGGCCTGCAATAAACCCCCAGGAGAGCCGAGACTACGCCACAATCATACCTGATGACCGAAAATGTCGTGGACGTACACTCGTTCGTGTTGTTGACACTAGTACCGTCGTTTCATAAACACTAATTAATCTCTAGACCAGCTCGCAACATATTTGACGTGCCCATAGGGCGACACATTGTTTTCTGCCTTTAGGCCTATTGTTGTGAGCTGTAGGCGGCCCTGATATAAGTCTTTCCTTCGTGATTGGAAACGTTGCGACCATTCGATCCAACCACCTCCAGCTCTTTCGTCCGAATAAGAATGGCGGCGCTTTCAGACCCTGCGTATAGCTATGGCGCGCTTCTAGCGGGAGGTTTGGTTGCCTTTGTGTGGGTGTATGATTTCTTCCAAGAAGTAAATCTGATACGAAACTCCTCTCAGACTTAGTGGGATGGTTGGGACGCAATGCATCGTCTACTTCAAGCTCTATCCTCAAGATTCGCGGATTATTAAGTCCACGGTACGCCGCTCTATAATAGACAGGTTAAAGACTATACTGAACGATCGCCCAGGTTTTCTCAGTCTGGTAAGCGGATAGCATCTTCGTTGCCGACTGGGCACTGAATCGAAGGCAGGCTTCTGGACATGTTACACTCAGCCTGCATTGCTGTGTCCCTTTTCTTCTACTTTATCACTTACTTTGGCGACAACGCTGTCATCGACCGCATACCTGGGTCAGTCTATCTGCCACCCCTTTTTCCATGACTGCTGTCTTAATGCCCGTAAATTTCGTCCTTTAGAAGCATTGCGGTGGGTTATATTCTTGCCCGACCATTCAAAACCAACACGTTGCTTATGAAACTAAACAGCTCTCCATCCTTGCCACCGTGAGTCTGAAACCGACTCATAGTATCGTTGGCTGACAGTTTCTGTAGGCTATTCAAACATTGATTGCACACGGGTGGGCCGAGATTGCGTGCAAGATTCGTTGCATTTTGCTGATGATCCCTTCTAGTTTTTTTGCTCACAAGATACTGAAATGTGCGCTTCATTGCTTTCTCCCCGTGAACTAGTGAAACTAAGTGTGGTGTTTAGCCAGCAACAACAACTACTTTGTCACCACACCAATCGTACGTGCAGCCAAAAGAGCGTACCAAATCCTCGTGCGGGCTCACCGCTTTCGAATTTACTTAGATCATACTTGCTGTCGCACGAGTTGGTGGGTTGTTGTTCGTGTGGTCCCGCTTACTAGCTAAAGCACAAGTTGCTATCCAGTTGCAGCAACCGGTAAGTCCATACAGCTTGATTACTTCCCGCATGTGATTGTTAATATTTGATGTAGTAACCACCTCAGAAATGTG
>JANHQD010000218.1:0-15735 GCA_024721195.1 Marasmius sp. AFHP31
AGCAAACCTCTGCACGAAGCGAGTCGGACGTCGAGCGAGGCATAAACGCGTGTGTGGGAGCTGTGGCGCATGGGGAGCATGAGGCCAAGCAACGCCTGACTGCGGGTAAAATGCATATGATCGGATCGGTGACCATCCAACGGACGAGAGCAAGAGCCTCGTACGCCTCACCATAGCCTGGAAGTACAATAATTCACATATTTGGGATGCGGGACAGGAGACACGATTCTCATGCTAGCCTTGCCTCACTGATCTCAGGTGAGCAGCCCAGAAAGACTGTCAGCATTCTCTATTGATAAATCATAATTGTACGTGCCGATGAGGGCCCGACCTGTCATAGGGGAATGTATCCGGGCATACCATACAAAGACGGCCGACACTGAATTGAACAACGACTGATGGCGTCGATTTATCGCCTTTGGGGTAGGAAGGTACGTGCAGAGCTACGAGTAAAGAACCACAGAAGCAATCAAATGATTGGATTGGGAAAGTTTAGGGTGGTTCAGAATCTTCCTTGTACCGAGTCCTATGGCGCGACTTCTCTTTGGGATTGTCCAATGGGAGCAGGTTTACTTGTCATACTATATCTTATTAGACCAGTGTTCGGTAGATTCATAACAGCTGTGTATTCGCCTTGGAACTTTGACACAAAACACCGCGGAATAAAAGCGAAGCCTCCTGCGTATGATGCGCCTCGAGGACGGACCGCCGTACGAGACAGAAATTCAGCTTTCAATTCGGATCTTTCACAAAGACTCGTTCCCACACCTACATTAATGCATGATTCCTCCACGGTCGGTGGTCATAATCCGTGGTGGGAGGACAACATTGAGGTGTTCTCGGTCAACTCGAACAAATGATAATCTATAGATGTTGAGATTTGGTAATGACGAACAGCAGCCGTAAGAGTTTTGGTGAGCGGCGATCTGCAGTGCATTAACGGTATCGATGCGGCTTTGAGAATCCCAGTGGCAGTCCTGAACGGCCCTTTTGCCGCCTGAAGGCTGAAACGGCAGTGTATCCTTCTAAGCTATTTGTGTCCTTCTCCTCGTTTGTGACTGCTGCAAGCCGTGCCATATGTTCATCCATCCGATTACCTGAGTACAAAAGTGGTATCACAACGCCGTGAGGCAACAAGCCCCAGTATCATGAAGTATGATCAGATGTCAGTTTCTGACTTTTTCCATTGGCATGACGAGCGCGATGAGTATTCCAGTAGGCATATGAGGGGGAAAGGGGTATATACGGTGGAGTATAGTTGTATAAGATATGCGGTGATGGGCAAAAAAGAAAAACAAACGAAACACAGAAGGAAAGGGCGGAAGCTGCGAAGACTTCGAATTTACTGGTACGGTGGAAGTATGAGTGACTAAAACGAGAGTACGATGTACGATGCAGTGAGAAAGCAGTACAGATGGAAAAAAAACAAGGAACAATGAATGTATGAATGCGACTGAGAGGAACCGGGCATATGATGGAGGTGAATACCACGAAAAGGAAGAAAGAAAGGAGTCAGCGGAATGAGTGAACTATGGATATATTGAAAGAAAAATAGACAGCGAGTGAATGTTCACGGGAGGCGTTTAGAAAACGTCTTCCGAGTTGGGACAGTTCTCAGCGGTGTGGCCATGACCCTCGCAGTCCTCGCACCACACGTCGAGTTCCTCTTCTTCCTCTCTGTCACCATTGATTGCTTTGTGAGCTGCACTAGTCATTGACGTGGCCGAGAGAGGTCCATCCTCTTTCAACAAATCGCAAGTGAAGATATCGTGTCCCGGCTTCTCGCAGATCTCGCAAACGTCGATGGAGGTCACCGACGAGACAGATGGGGTGGAGATGTGGGAGGGCGTCGACGAAGCTAAAGATGCGCTGCGTACATGTTCTTCCGCCTGAGCCACGACCGTTTCAGGACCAGTGCTCGTCTTGGATATCTTCCTTTCGAGCTTCGCGTTTTTCTCTTTTAGGCGCTCAATCTCCTGATCCAGCTCGTCCTGCGTTTGATGTCAGTATAGACTAAAGAGCGCTATAAATCAGTGTAACGTACTTCACGATATATCTGTAGCGAGAACAACTCGTCAGAATCGTCATCTAGGGACAATGGGGGTAAAACATACCTTGGCCTCAACCAATGACTCGAGCTCGCTGATCTCCTTATTGAGCTATACGGGAAGACGCTCGTCAGAACGCAAAGAGTAAAAACGACAACGAGCCCCCTACATCATGCATCGTTCTAGCATTCTTCATCTCAGCATCAGCAAGCTTCTTCCTGAGCTGCTCAATCTCGACCTAGGGAAGTGACGAGCTTCAGCATCCACCACAACGAATACCTAGGTCACGGGTAACTCACGTCTGTTCGCAATCTCTGCTCCTTCAAAGTCTTCTTGAGGGCTTCGACATCCGATGGATCGGAACCACTGCCATCGATGTGCAAGTTTTCTTCCTCTCGCAGAATGCTTTGGTCGAGATTATCCTCGAGAATCTTCACCTCCTGTTCAAGGCCATCGCAAGGTCCGAAGCAGGAGTAGAACGATGCGGAAGAGGACGACGGAGAGGGAGAACGAGTTCGTGAACGCGTAGAGGATGCGGATATGGCACCATCATGAGATCCATCATGGGTAGCGGGGGTGAGTGGAGGAGAAGAGGAACCGTGGATGAGGTGGTTCCAATAGCGAAATATGCAAGTGAAGATGGGAGGGGGGAGGGAGAGGAAGAGGGAGGACATGTTGACAGAAGGGCAATTCGCGGGAATAGGTGAAGTAGACCACGGAACGTTGCGATCCACGTAGCGACGATATTTGTGAACCGTGAATCAAGAGAACGTATCGCCGGGATTAAAGTCGTACGGAGAACGATTGCCAGTCGAGGAACGACGACAGACAAATCCGGAAGGTCGGCGGGTAGGCGAGGAACACGAGGGAGACCGGAAGATCGCACACCACCAAGATAAGCACGAAGGGAAGCAAAACGGGGACGGAGACGGTCAGCGAGCCGTTTCAACATATAATGAGAACCGGTATGAAAGAGGGAGAAAAGAGAGAGTACGCTCGAAGAAAAGCAAAGCGGCCAAAAGTTATAAAGCCACAGGAAGAGGGGGTAGGGGAAGCGGGAAGATAAAGCAAGAGGAAACGCAACCCACCTGACGCAGCTTCTCCATCTCGGACATCAACAGTTGGTTCTCCGACTCCAACACCTTATTCCTTTGGCTTCCAGCCACGGACTCCTTCTGCAATTCCTGAACGATATGCCTGGAGCTCAAGTTAGACATCACAGTTCGCCACAGTGATGGGAGACGGTAACATATAAGACGAAAAGAGGTGCGAGGAAGAAATGAGAATGAGATACTGATGCAAGTCCACCCCTTCATTGAAAAAGACTTGAAGGGGAGGATGGGAGACAAAAGAGAAAGCTGTCGACAAACGTACTTCAGGCCCGTGATTTCCTCCTTGGCCGTGTTCAGTTCATGCTTATCGTACTTCTCCTGTTTGCTCGGCGTCGACGGGGACTGTAAGGTATTGCCGTTGATTGCGACATCACGGTTAGTCTTCTTCTTGAGACCCTCGATTTCAGCGGTTTGTTCCTCCGTGAGTTGCTTGAGCTAGTGGGGAGTTGTGAGTTTGTGTGGGGGCGGGAGCGTGCGCTAGACATGAAGGAACAAGTCCGAGGCGCGTCGTGCGGTGCGCCTCGGTTAGAAGCTCCCGTATCGAAAATCAAAAGCATAGTGGGAGCCCAGATGTCGAATAACGATCTCATGCTCATGGTAAAGGAGGATATAGGGGCGAATGACTGGCTGGGCAGAAAGCAAAGCCCGGAACAACGAGAAAAATAAGCGAGAAATGGCAACGGAGGACCCACCTTCTCGCATCTTGCCTCCCAATCCGCCATCTTCTCCGTGAGTCTCTGAATCTCGTCCAAGAACCCTTCCTTCTCCTGCTCAGCCCGAATCTGGGCCTCTGTCAGCTTGCTCTGCAATTCTCCCGTGGCAGACGAAGTCGACGCTGCGAGACCGTTGACGTTCTAACACCCGCGAAGGTAAGCGAAACGATATTCTAGAAGTAGTTTCAAAACGGAGAAAAGAACTCACAGCCAACTCTCCCCTCAAACCCTCAACCTCAGCCCTCATCTCCTCCAACGTCACGGTGCTCTCCCTCAACGCCTCCTCAACTTCCATCACCCTCCTCTCACCCTCCCTCGCAACTCTCTCCTTCTGACTCTTAGCCTCACCCAACTCCCTCTTCAAATCAGCAACCTCCTTCCTAAACCCTTCCTCCCTCTCCTTCGCCTTCTCAACCCTCGCAGTAAACGCCGTAATCTCCACCTCATGATCCGACCTCGTATCATCCAACATATCCTCCAACGAAGCGATCTTATGCTGCAGATGCGAAAGCTGAAGTTGAAGCGTCTCCGTCTCGATCTGTGCAACGGGAGCAGCAGCAGCATCGTCGGAAGTCGCCTTTGTCGAAACCGCGGTATTGCTCGAAGCGGCACTGGGAGATCTACGATGGCCGTTCGTGTCTTTATCTTTGATACCGTTGAGCTTGGCGTTGGTGGATCGGGAGAGGTTGGAAGAAGCTTGGGCTTCGAGTTCTGCGATCCGGTCTTCCAAGTCGTATTTCTGGAGATCGGCTTGTCGGAGTTTCTCTTCGTAGAGGGCGATGGTTTCCTGTGAAAGGGTAAGCAAAGTAGTTAGTTAGTTTTGTCGTTCGAAGGTGAGATGGGAAGAGAATGAATGACCTGTCCGGCGTGTCTAAGCTCATCAATCATCTCTCGGAGATCTCTCCTCTCCTCTTCGAAATCGACGATGACCTTCTTCAACTTGGCTTCGACCTCTCCTTTGGATGTCTCTACGGTCTTCTTCTCTTCTTCAACGCGACCTTTCTCTTCCTCCAACCGGTTCACGGTACCCTGCAGATGAGACTTCTGGGATTGAAGAGTCTCATTGAGCTCGTCGGCCTCCTTCTTGGATGCCTCGAGCTTGGATTGCGTCTCCTGGAACTGCACTTTTTCAGCCTCCAGTCGATCATACGCAGTCTCCAACTCCGCCTTCCGTTCCTCCAAACGTTTCATATCACCCGCCAACTTTGTCTTATCCCCCTCCAACGTCTCCACCTTCTCATTCAACTCGAGCACCTTCTTTTTCTCTTCCTCCACCTCCTCCTGCGAAGACGACGAAGAAGCAGAAGCAGCATTCTTCCCAACCAAAACCTCACCCTCCAACTCATCCACCTTAGTCCTCAACCTCGAGTTCTCGTACTCGAGCGCCTGGATTCGACTCTGCATCTGATCGACCTGAGCACCCGGATCGACAGACATACGTCCACTGCTCTTCCCCAACGCAGCAGCCACACTCCCCGGTCGATTAGACGCAACACTCGACGGTCTCGAATACGCAGACCTCGAAGACGGTCGTCTAGGTGACGCAGTCGTCGTCGTCCGCGCCCTCGACCTCGATCTTGCCCTCGAACCACCAACGATCGTCCCCCTCCTGACAGGAGACCCAGGTGCCTGTCCTGCTCCTGCTCCTGCTCCTGGTGGCGACCCCCCTGCAGAAGAAGACGTAGAAGGCACAGGTGAAGCCGAAGGCGTCACTTTCCCCCCAGTCAACCCAGCAATCCGATCTTGCAACGCTTTCCCCCGTGCCTCCAACTCATCGCTACTCAAGATATTCAAATCCGTGACTCTTCCTCCTCTCCTCGTCGGACTCGCACAAGGGGAACCCATATCGACGGATGCGGTCGAAGAGGAGGAAGTCGCCGAAACGCTTCTCATAGGCGATCCGGACCCTAATCGGGGTAGAGGGATGGGTGGTGGGGGCATCGCGACTCCGGATGGGATACGTGCTTTGGGTGTGTTGCCGGCTACTGGGGAGCTTATTCCTGTGCTGGGAGCTGCGAAACCGGTGCCTATTCGTGGTTTAGGTGTACCGAACGGTGAACCTATGCCGGAGGTTGAGTTGACTCCTGAGATGGTACGGATGCGGGATGGGGATACACCTGTGATTGGGATGTTGGTGACGGGTGATAGTGTGGTTTTGGGGGAAGGAATGGAGGTTCCTGTGGGTGATTTCATGGAAGTGACGGGTGAAGAGGTGGATTTGTTCAAGGATAGCTGTTTAGCGGTCACTCCGGTGTACTTGCTGGCACGACTTCCGGGTGTAGGAACGCCTGGTACTGGAACTGCGGTTTGACCGTTGGTGGATTTGGATTTGGCCATAGGCGTCGCGCCGGCATTGGTGGACTTTGCTAAACTGGCTCTGGATGTCGAACTGGCATTGTTGCCAGCCTTGGCCATTGCTTTCAATCTGGCAGCTCGTACTGCTGGTGTTTCTGGAGAAGTCATATTTGTGGATGTCGAGGGCGTTATCCGTCCGTTCGTGGACGGTGTAGTGCGACCAGAACCAAAACTCATTCTGGTAGAAGGCCCTCGGGACAGGGAGAATGAAGAAGGCGTGATCCGACCAGAGGTTGAAGTAGAGAATGAAGGAGTTGTCCGACCGCCCCGTGAAGATGCCACAGACGACGGCCGGGCTCCGGGATGAGATACGGTAGGCGGAGACAATTTCGTCGTAGCAACGAAAACACCACATTTCGGAGGACATTTGAAATATTGTTTCCTTCAGAAATAAAACAAGTTTCAGACCAAAAAACTCGAGACGTTTGGCCCAGAAACAACTCACCCTGCAACACTACCGTCGTTCTTTCCTTTCCCTGCAAATCCTCCAGATAATTCAACTCCAGCCCAAAGTCCTTGTTTCCCGTCGATTTCACCGACAAATTGTAGAATTCCCTCGAATCCCAAGCTCTCTATCCGGACAGCGTCTCCGACTTCCGGAACCCATCCCGCTCTGCTGACGCTCCTCACGCCTGCCAGCCCTACATCAGATTGTCGGCTAGGCGGTCGCATGGATGTCGGTGTCTTTGCCCGAGCCATGCTCTGGTTTAACCCTGAACCCTGGCTCTGACTGAACGATGACGATGAGCTCGACGACGCCAGACCACGATGTTGCGAAGGGTCATTCGCCTTCACTGCGTTCTTGAAGGCGAGGTTCATATATTCTTCGTCCAGTGCTGTCGACGATGAACTCGGGAGGTAACTCCCTGCTTGTGATGAGCTTCTCGATCTCGTTCCTGGTGTCGGGATGCCGCTACTACCTCCAGATGGTCGACCTGGAGTAGGTATTCCTGTCTGACGTGGCTTGACTGAGGCCATTGTGAACGGTTTTCGAGGTCAATGTCGTCCTATAAATCTTCGTTACTAATGTTCCGGGAAATGCAATGTCGAATTTCGTTTCTTGTCTGCTGAGTGTAGATATCAGAGGACCATATGAAGGCAAACAGGACCTTCCCCTCTGACTCGAAGCGTGAAATAGAACCCAAAAATGAAGGGGGAAAAACTGGAAGCTTGAGCCTGTTTTTCTCGACGTGAGCACAAGACACAAGAAAGGGAATTGCCAACCAAAACCCTTCGCGTCGGTCACGTGGCAGTGGCTTCTTAGTCACTGATTCAGATTGAAATTCTTATCTGAGTTATCATATCATATCTTATCGTCACATGTCTCTTCCCCTGCAACATCCATGTTCGTTCGTCTCTGGATTCAAAAGTTGAGCGAGCTCAGCTGAAAGGGCTTGATTCAGCTAGATCTCAACTTTAGCTCCGGTAGCATGAGAACGTCTTCCCTCAAGATCCCACCAATCAATCAAGGCCCACTCCTGTTCGAACAAATGACCCTTCGATGGCTTCTCAAGGCAGAGAACTTGATCATAATGACTGGCTCTCGAGGGGATGAAGCCTAATGAGCTCATTCGGTAGGAACTTCCAGCTCCTTTTCACCTGAAAATCTAGCGACGATCGTACTCTTTGGGATGCAAATCATAAGGAGGTGTTGAACTGACCATGTTGCTTTTCATGGGCATAAACCTATGAAAAGATTCTTTTGGCAATTTGAGCCCTCATAGTACATAGCACGGTTTTACTTGGTCTGTTTCATGATGATTGACGCCACACAGGCAATTGAACCCTGACATGGTGACAACGAAAATTGATCTTCCAACAGTATGTACTTGGATTTGCGCTGTCAACCTTTCTCTGCCACGCTTCTCACCGTCGTGCTCTTTTGCCCCATTCGCTTTATCTAGCCTCCCGAGCAACGGAGAGAACCATCCATCCACCTCAATCCCATTACATACATACATAGTGCGGATCCCGGAACGTACGTGTTTCACAGGGTCGTACGAAAATCATTCGACTCAAGACTCATCCCAGCATCAGACATCTCCACATGAAATACCACTTCCAAGCCTTTTTAGTTATCATATCGAATGTCAAACCTCCGGATTGTGGACCCTTGTGGGCGTCTCCTCCCATGGCGGCAAGTACGTCATATTGTTCGGCGGGGTGACTATGAGTTTTGAAACACACCCATTCCGCCTCCGATCTCTGCGTCGAACCGGTTTGCGCCAAATGAGGTGGAGCCCCACCGAAGCTCTAGACTCTCGAGACGCGCCCTGTTTACGATCATTCGAGTTCGGAAGACGGGATTCGGGAGGTCGGGCCACGGAACCAAAAAAAAGAAGGTCGACGGAACGGGAGTCACAGTGGTTATACCAATTATCCTAACGCGTGACGTAGCCTATGGGGGGTGAAAGAAACGGCCCCTTCCGACTTCGTATTGCGTCGTTATCTGAACCCGTATTCCGAGTCTTATACATACCAGTTGCCGGCGGCTTCCTCGTCTTCTCCTTCTCCTTCCTCCTTCACCACACACCATCTCGAAAGGAAAGAAAAATGGGAGGAGCGGTCGCTGACGTCCACGGAACGTACGTGAGGTTTCTCCCCTATTTCAAAGGCCACTGACTTACGCCTTACATAGAATCGGCGCGGAATTCTGGGGTGTGATGTTAGCCACGGCGTTGTGGGGCGTTACGTGCATGCAGACGTGGTGGTACTATGATAATTACCCCAACGATCATCGAACTTTGAAGGTACTGGTAAGTAGTATGTACGTACGAGTCTGTTCGATTTGAAGGTACTGACTTGGCTCGATAGGTCGCGGCGACTTGGATTAGCGATACTGTACATGAGGCTCTCGTTTTGCATATCGGTATGGCTGGCTTCGGCTTCAGTGCCACGGGAGGATCGGTTGATGATAAAATGTTGTGGTCAGTGTACGAAGCAGCGATCAGCAACTTTGGAGATGTAGAATCTTTGGATAGGATCCCTCCGTGCGTCTTACTTCCATGCTCTTGGCTCATTCTCCTTACTGATTCGACACGCCCCGCCCTATGTACAGCTTTCTCTACCTCGAGGTCCTTTTCAACGCGCTGACAGGACTGTTTGTCCAATTGTTTCTCACGTTTCGGATATGGACATGTACGAATGTTACATCTTCGACTAGGGTCAAGCTGAACGCGTCTGATTAGTGAGGAAGAACCTTTGGCTCGTGTGTGTTCTGGTGAGTGCTGCCGCTCGGGTCGAGTGACTCGGAGACTGATGTTCTGCTATCGGACTCGTAACCAGGTTCTCTCGATTGTGGCTGGATTCGTAGTATCCCTGCGTGAGTACTCACCGAGGTAATCCATGACCAACGCTCATTTGGGTATAGTCTACATGATTTTTGGTCTCGTAAGGCTTCCCCTCTTTTCCAAAGTGCCTCCCATAACTCTCTCGGTCAAAAGCGTCGGCGCCTCTTCGACACCACATCCATCAATGAGGTTAAGGTCAGTCGTACATCCGCGAGTCTGTATTCCTACCTGAAAAATGCATCCGGAGCAATAGGGCTTGTCCATGTCCATCAACATCCTAGCCGCCGTCACGGACCTCCTAATCACAGCGTCTATGTGTATGATTCTCAATATGGCGAGGACAGGCTTCTCGTGGAGTGATCATATTATCAACCGTTTGGTGCGTTTTCATCTTTCGACCAAGGGGATGGATGGCACCTGTAGGACTAACTTCGGAGGTTTTCGCAGATATTGTTCTCGATGAACACTGGTCTTCTCACTTCGATCGTTGCTTGTACGTCGCTCGTTACTGTGAGTACTCTGCCAGCTCCCGTGGCCAACCTGGACTCTTTGATATAATCTCTTTCACTTTACTAGATTCTGGCACTACCAGACACACTCGTCTACGCCGCGTTCTATTATGTCAGTGAGTACGGTGATATTCCCGATAAACCTAAAAATCCCATACCAATTTGGAGCTACGACTGATGTTTTCTCAATTCTACTCAAAAATCTCTCCACCCGCTGTCAGTCGGGAGATGTAAGTGTTCAGTCTTTCCACGATCCCGCTTCTGGAATTTCCTCGTAGCAACGGGTCACATAACTCCTATCCTATTCAGTGTATGCCAACTCCCTGTTGGCCACTCTCAACGCACGAAAGTCTATAAGAGCTACGGAGGTAGAAAGCCGGTATAACACGACCGTGAGTGTTTGATTACTTTCCTGGCCCTGGCGGCTCGCTCTTTTTCCTCTTCCCCTGTCTAAATGGATTGTAAAAGCGACAGGAAACGTTCGAGTTGCAGCTTAGATCAACATCTCGCGCTCAAGCGGAGTCAGGTGTGGTGGTTGTGGAGCCCGGGAGGGGTATCGAAGGTGATAGAAGAGTTAAAGATGATCAGGAGAAGATAGGGATAGCGTACTAATTCTTGTATTCGACTTGTATTATTCGCGCTCGCTACGGCGACTTTCTTGGAATATCCCGCTGGCGGTACATGGTCAAGACTCGTATGTTCTACCCTCTGCCCTCAGGGGCTCAACGTCTCGCGACGACGCGTCGCGACGCGCTCCGGGACGGCCGGACCGACGGTCGCGGCCCTTGATTCACATGGTATCCGAACCTGCGTGCTATAAGTAATTTATCTACAACCTCCGTGATCCCTTGGTTCTGGTATCCCTATTAAGGGTTTCTTTTGCGTAAATGCCTAGCTCGTCTCTAGGCTCTCCATAACTGCTCCTTCCTCAGACACAGCCTAAAAGGTACTTGAAGAACTAGCGCCCCCGGTGAATCGGCGACATATTACCGGTCGGATGCAAATTGTCCCCATAGTGCCTGCCGACCGCGTAAAAATTGAAAGTCAAACAGCAATTGGAAACTCGCATTGTTTCGTTCCTCCCCATTGCCCCGAGTCTCCACCACACCCTTTTTTTCGCTCTTGTTGACACTGAAGACCGACGAGGACCTCCTTCCTTCCTTCCCGCCACAGACCTCGCCGTCATCGAGGATACCGCCTGCAGTAAGATCGTTTAGTCACCGATTTCGATGTGCACATGGTTTCACTGAATAGGAATTTTGGATTCAGATCTCGCGACCCTCGTGCGGCCTCTAAACTTCCGTCCCCCCCTCTCTACCTCGTCGTCGTTGAACAGCCTAGCTCATTCACGATCCTCACTTTGCCGATTCTCTTGTGTCTGTCAACATGGGCGTAAATCTCAGAGCTTCTCCAGTGGACGAGGAGTCGTCACCGACATCGTCGGCTTCTCCTCTCACTCCGATCTCGCCGTCGCAGGAGCCCATCACCCTCCCCGCCCTCCCTAACGCCACAGCTTTGCTACCGGATACTGTATTGTCTACTGGCAAGAAAAGGAAGCCTAGTACCGCGGAGCGACGAGCCAATCACAATGCCGTGGAAAGGGCACGTAGGGAGACGTTGAACGAAAGGTTCCTGGTGAGTATTGTTGAGCCCTTGTCTTTTGCCACTTATTTAACACTGTTATATGTGTAGGACCTTGCCAAAATTATCCCTGCGATCTCACAGCATCGAAAACCTTCAAAGGCGCTCATTGTGAACTCATCCATCGCCTATGTTCACGCTTCTCGTCGTCATCGTACACTGGCATCTCGCGAGCTGAAGACCTTACAAACCGAGGCTGATCAACTACGCCAAGAGCTTAACGACTGGAGAGACCGGGCAGGTGTGAAACGAGTCGAGGAACCCAGACGAAGCGAAGAATTCGGGATGGTCGTACGCGCCGAGTTGCCATTGGAGTCGGATGCCCCGAATAGCTCTGAAGAGAATGTAGACGGAGAGCTTTACGATGAGGGAGAAGGGGCTCCTCAGGTGGTGATTAGATCAGTCCGGACAGTCCCCTCGATGAATTTATCACCTTCGCCGTCCTATGAAGGACATCCGGCCCCACATATTCATCATCCACGAAGCCCGTTTGAAGCAGGACTTTATGAAACTGCAAATACCCACCTTCACCACCCACATCACCCCCCTCATCCACATCCCCAATATGCCTACCATCCTCCTCCGGCGTCGCGTCCGCCTCAGGAAAGTCACCACCCCAGTTATTTCTATCATCCGGAACCACCTGAATGGCACAGTTCAGGTAGGGGACTAGAGAAGGAGTGGGCGGCTGGATGGCAACCAATGGATCGTCAATGACTCATGAGTTCTTCGTTTTCGTCAAATGTTCTTCAATGTTAATCAGACTTTGTTACTTTGTACCCACTTGCCACTCCCATACCACTGACACATGATCTAAACGGGACGTTTTTGTGGTTCCTATTCACCTTATTGGCGCAGTACTAGGATACCCTGACCTAATGGCTGACGCGATCTGTTGACGCGCCGCGCTCTTGGCGGCTCGTAACCTATCACGTGCTGGGAACATGTCTAATTATTCGGATGCAGATCCTCGCTGTCAGTCCACTTGAAGACCAACCACCATGTCTGCTGGTGCCATGCACTCTGGAATACCGGAGGCTCGGAAGTTCATCAATTAATAAATATAGCAGCATATTCAGCCTTTTTTCCCTCTCATGTCGACTCGCAGTAGGTTGATATCGGGGCCAAGCTACCCACTAGTCTCATGGGTAGACAGTTCTCTCCGTGTTGCTCCGTTATATTTATACCTTCTTCTCATATAAGACAAGACCTGGTCGGAATGCCAAACAATACCCCTTCAATGCCGTTGCTAACACTTTGGGAACGCATTTCGTTTTTCCCTCGACTCCTTCCTCTACGTTCGTCTTTGGCCTTGTCTAACTGTACTCAAGCTAACACCCTTCTATTAACAGCGGCAGTTTTAGTTTACACGGCCTTCAAATCTTTCTTTCACAAGGGATACAGGAATAGGAAGCTCTATCGCGTTATCTTCGACGCTGCTTCGCGATATGTTACTGGAATCGCTTCTGTTCGCCAGTTGCAATGGGTGAACGGGCCTACATCGACGATGTACGAGGCATGGGCGAAAGCTCATAAGGTTACGCCGGTGGTGGAGATACTGAGAGGCGGGGAAGGAAAGGGTTTAAACTTATATTGGATTGGGGAAAAGAGTGCAGAACATGTGCTGATATATATTCATGGTGCGTTCCTCTTTTCCTCGAATTTTCAGGAATCAGTCGATGTAATGCATCACCTTTCAGGGGGAGGGTTCATGCTACCTATCTCAGATTTCATGTTCACCTTCTGGTCTCTCGTTCAACAAGGTGTCAAGACTAAATCCGGCGGAAAGACGTTGGCAATTGCTGTCCTCGATTACTGTGAGTCGTATACGATGTTCGATCGATCATACAACCTCTCAGAAACTCACTTCGAAAGCTCTACATCCTGTCACGTTCCCAAACCAACTCACAGAATTGATTCACACTATCAATCACTGTTCAACGGGCGGCCCGAGTGGTAAACCCGCTGCCATCCACCTAGCGGGAGATTCTTGTGGCGCCAATGTCATCCTCCAACTTGTGTCTCATTCGTTTCATCCAGTTCCGGGTGTTCCTGTTTCACCTATCCCTTTCGAAACGCAGAACCCAACGCCTCTCCGAAGTGCCCTTCTGATTTCCCCTTGGACATCTCTTGATGAACAAACTCCTTCACAAATGACCAACAACGTTGATGCTCTGGACGCCAAGACTTTGAGGCGATGGGGATCGATGTATGTCTCTGCAATCCCTCGTAATTCTTCGGCGCCGGACTTCGACTACACTCCGTACATAAAGATTCATCACGCTCCCAAAGATTGGCTCATTGGGATGGAACGTCTTGTCGAGCGGGTCTACATAACCACGGGAACGGCCGAATGTCTATTGGACGACGCTCTCCTTCTACACGAGCGCCTCGCAGGCCCTGAGATGCAAGGCTTAGAAGTAAAGATGGATATTCAGGATCAAGGTGTGCATGATGATCCGATCTTTGACATTGGTGCGAGAAGTAAGCAGCTGAATGCCGTCGGAGAAAGAATAATTGACTGGCTTGCTGAGGGCTTGTGAAGAGCGGCGGCCTACGTCTAAGTACGTGATTTGAAGGCTTGTTCCTGATACTACCTTAGTTTAGCTCGGCGATACACCAGATTCCCCACTCAGAGAGCAGGAGGCGGCAAAACGGGTCGAGTTTCAATTCTAGTGGCGATGGGCATCAAAAGTCCGTGATTTTAACATTTGGGATCCATTGAACAGAAACAAGTCATGCCCTCATGGCGACAGGAACTAAACTGGGTCAAAATGACCACCTCGAGACTCGAATATTCGGGCCTGAGCTGATGTAGTTCCGTCAGGCAATGATCTCTTCGGATTTCGAAGACCAGCGAGTTTCAAACTGGGTATGTCTGTTCAACCTGGCCAAGCATGGACGGCCCGCTGGGTGGACGCGGCGGCCTTGCCACGGCGTGCCGTGCCCGTACTTCACGATTATATGTGTGCATATGAATTCAGATGCGCGTATCCCCCACTCTAGGAGCCTCTGGGCTTTCATTCTTTCAATCCATACGTTTTCCGAATCTGAATCGTCCACAGTTTCAGGATTTCGAATTTGGCCTTGGCTCGGAAGAACGCATGCACCTGAAACTATGTCATGTTGCCATGGACTGTCCGGCAGAAATACACGAACGAGGAGAGGGAAGGAATGAACAGTCCTATCTTTGACGAGTTTGCGAGTTTGGCGGGATCATGGGAGTCGGTCACTTCCCCGAATAACCGATGTCCTCTTAACATCCTCCTTTTAGGATTTTGCAGAGTGGCGTTGCCCGGATACCTCGGCCACTCTAGACTAATTGTAACTCCCGGCAACCAGTTGCTCGACGGCATTCCCTACAACTCCAGCTCGCCATCATTACCTTGGTATAATTGGCGGTGCATTGAAAGTGCATTACGAACGTAAGCCGATGGCATATGGAGGAAGAGGCGCACCTTATGGTCTCCGTATCGCCCTTCAGATTTCCGCTATATAAAGCCTCTAGCTTTCTTCTCCGGAATCCTCATCTACCTGGACATCATGCGGGCGACCTCCTTGCTCCTTCTATCCATAGCCACTGTTCTTAATGCTCGCTCGCCCAGTTATCGGCCAGTGGCAAAGGTAGCGCGCCCCCAGGCAATTCAGGCTCGGGCAACCTTCGTCTTGCAAGATGACTACCAGGGAGAAGCCTTCTTCAAGTACGTTCCGGAGCAACTACAACAATTTCGAGACGCTCAGGTTGATGACGTGCCACCAGTGATTTTGACTTCTTCACTGAATCAGATCCCACGAGTGGGTTGGTAAACTATCAGAGCAAGGAGAATGCGATCTCTAAAGGGCTCGCTTTCGTCGAGAATGGGGTTACCATACTCGCAGTCGATAACACAAACACCGTCCCTACAGGCTCCAACCGTGATTCGTGAGTATGGCCTCTTTGTCCTTGTAATCCGCCACTGATGTTTTTCCTAGCGTCCGTATTGAGTCCAAGAAGATGTACGGCAAGGGTCTATTCATTGCAGACTTCGAAGCTATGCCGTTCGGATGCAGCACCTGGCCTGCGTGGT
>JANHQD010000220.1:0-10899 GCA_024721195.1 Marasmius sp. AFHP31
GGGATCGTGTTCGCCAGCTACAAATTCGTCGGCAAGTTGTTCATACGTCTCCACCGAGCACACAAAAAGGCGGTCTGAATGGAGTATTCAAGTGATAAGTACTCAGGGTATGAGTTCGAAGAGTATTGGAATCACCGTGCTGTTGTCTTCCGATGATGATTTCCCCTTCGGATCGCATGATGGGCCACAGTTTTGGTGTTATGTTCTCGCTCCCAATACTCGGGACGAATTCGCGAGTATAGGTTTGGCCCACCAATTGAGAGAATAAAGGTTCTCTGAAATACCTAGCGAGGGGGGCCGATGATAAGTCAGAGACGGGTTCGAAGTTTAAAAGTGATCGGCTTTTCACTTCGAAGAATCATCCAAGCAGGCATTGCAAGCTCTTGTTCGGTTGCGCCAAAGACGGTTGTGAGCAGGATTCTTCTTATCGCAATGCTAGACACGCGTTGTTGGGTGAAAAAGAGGACAATCGACCTTCAAAAATGAGAAACGCACATGGCACTGTGCGTCGTAACATAGATGTATGGCACATATACTGGGGAAAAATTATTGCTGAGATTTGAGTGACTTCGTGAGATTCGATTTCGGCCTGCGAGATTTCATTTTGAATAGTTTTTGAGTAGAAAATTCGAAACGGAGGGGTGAGATTCAGTTGAGATTCGAGTATGCCTAACTAACCTGCCGGCAGCAGTCAAAGAGAAAGACTCGATTCGAATGAGCCACCGCAGACTGGGACGAGAGTCGAAGTTCTGGAGAGAGTATTGTCACGTGAAGGAACACTGCTTTGTCCGGAATCCGGCAGCCGGAGTTTGCACACGCATGCGGATATCTACACGTTCCTTCTTGCCCTCTTACCATCACCATCGCTGTGATCGTGCTTTATCGTTGCGTGAACTCCTTCCTTATTATGCTCGTTCAGAAATCTCGGAAGACCGCAACGTTTCTATACCTGGGAATTGGGTGGATCGGAAGAGCAAAACACCGACTGAGGGAGGGCAGTAGAAGATGCAGTAGAAGACCTGCTGGCAGTGATGTTTTCCCCTCTGATCGAGTCAGGCTGTCGCCGTCGTTCACTTTCGAAGGTTCGTGTTGGCTTTTTGTGGATCAAAAGTGGTACTCCGACGTGCCCATGTCATTCTTGTACTATGACTCTCTCACATTTTTTGTTCGGGTGTTGTGTGGTAAGCTCACCAGAGTTCAACTCGTTTGCGCCCTTGTTGATTGACTATCCATCTTTGTTATTCAGGCTAACTAACTCAGCAAAGTGAAGCCTTACAAAGACGAACAAAAATCTTTGCTGTTGTCATCGAGTGTTTGTGACGTACGGAGCAATAAGGCATATCTCTGTATCTTGTTTTCGTTCCGTCTACAGAGGTATAGTGGAATGAAATTTTTATTCCTTGATTCAACGGTGTAACAACCATGGCCGTGTGATTACCTATGCTCGTCTCATTAACAAAGTTTGGTAGTCATGGCAGGAGGGCTCCATCACTTGCCCAAGTTTTTTTTTTCTCTTGTTGGGAAGGCCCACCGCTATTCGCATGCTGCACTGACAATTACAAAAGGCTGTAGCATCTAGAGGTTCCCTATTGCAGCCGTTCGGCAGACCCAACATTGTGTTTTGGGGACACGACGTTGCTAAGGTGAGCGACGCATCTTACCATTTCTGGTACCTAATCACATCTCGGTAGCTTTTGGACCTACAGATTCTTGAGTGGTGCTTCATATCCGATGTACAGGGACCCACCTACTATGACAGTCAGATACCGTGAACGCCGGCCAGCTTGCAATGACAGCATGTTCCCCGGGAACCACTGGGGTTTAAGATTTGTCGGTGGAAAGCGTTTCGCTGAAAGAGGAGAAAATCTTGGTGAGGTACCATGATACTCTATTTCGACCATTTTGACAGTGAAGACTGGGACAAGGAACCCAACGCTCAACAAACCGCGCAAATTTGTTTAATATCCCCACAGAGAAGCCTTTGTCTTATACTGTGTCGCGTCACGACGCGTCGTATTTTTATCGAACGAGAAACACGATCGACGCGTCGTAGCGTCATAGGTGCGTCAAGAACCCTCGATCTCTCGTATAATGTTTCATTGGTGACCGGTTGATCATCTACCCTGAACAGGTAGCTGGATACCACCGTATCGACCATTCAACACTCCCTATCTGAAAAATTTATAGGATGGAGACGGGCCAAGGCGAGTCCAGCCGCACAGCAACATTATGTATCTTCATTTTAGCTCTCCGTCTCTCCGTCCGACTCGCGACCTTATAAATACCATTGCTCGTCAACTCACTTTCGCCCCAACAGTGTCACCCACAATGCTGAATTTGGGCACATGCCACAACGAGTCTTGTCCCTTCAAAGGCTTCGAGCATGAATTCGATGCCATAGACGATTCCGTCACCCCCGTCTTGGCTCAAATCTGCAAGATATGCGGCTGTACTGCCAGTTTGCACGACAAAGTTACTGTGAGTCATGACACACACACCTCTATACTCACGTAGTCTGTCTCCGCCGAGCTTTGAACTAATGATCACACATAGGTACCTCAACAAGAACCACAGCGCACGAGTAACCGGGTTTGTTGAATCATTCACCTATGTCCGCCAATACTGATATGTGTATTACCTTAGCCTGCGTCGTCAATCTTCCAAGAGGCTGCCACGCGGCGGAAGCAAAGAGCTAACAAGGCGACTATCAATGGGGTCAAAGAAAAGATGGCATTTGATCCGGGTGTGAAGGTATACAATTGCATTCTGCGGATACTAAGACCACTGTTACTGACCGATACTCAGATCCAAATCGATGCATTTCAAGATGGCAAAAGTCATAAGCGTCCGACTCGGAAGGCGAAACGGAAGAACCGCGGAGATGAT
The DNA here is from genome assembly GCA_024721195.1 of Marasmius sp. AFHP31. Taxonomy (NCBI): domain Eukaryota; kingdom Fungi; phylum Basidiomycota; class Agaricomycetes; order Agaricales; family Marasmiaceae; genus Marasmius; species Marasmius sp. AFHP31. The sequence goes on from JANHQD010000220.1 coordinate 2,887, forward strand.
TTGACAGACGAGGACTCGAATGTCAGTGCTGGAAAGAAGCAAAAATCCGTGAAGGAACTCGACCTTCATGTTGTATTCATTGGGACAACTGATGAAGTTTATTCTCGGGGCGGTGCGAAATGCCCCACTCCTTCCGAGTGAGTACGCGAGAGTTATACCCACTCTACCCTTGCTCAAAATCTCGTTCACCACAGGTGGGAATCGATGTTCTACGAACACAAATCGATTAGGCCAATTAAGATCACGAGCAACGACACGCCTGCCTCCATCCGGGCCCGAATTGTCGGTGCCTTCTGTGGATCAGACAAACTCTTTGGCACAGACAGCACTCTCGTTGAGAACTTCACGTATCTCTGGCGGCAAGGCTATGGCTCAGGTCGGCATTCCAAAGTCCGGCCTGTCAAAACATCTCAAAATCCAGATTTCGAGGATATCAAGACGTGAGTACTTATATTGTCTTGGGCGCCTTAGGTATAATTGATCGCATGACAGGCTCCGTGAAGCAGGCACGAACACTGCGACCCGACGCTTCCCCAATCGGGTATATATTGCCCTTGCTGAAGGCTCGCCAAATATCTTGCCCCCTGCCTCGGACAAGAGTGACAATGAAGAACCTGAAAACGAGGAGGACAACCCACGTTCTGGGACACCTGTAAGTTGATATGGTACTTGTCAGTCTCTTATTTCTTCTGATTCGTGGCAGTTGGATGATCCGGCCCCGACTGTCGATACGAAAGAAGTTCCTGGCTGTGAGTGATTGGTGCATGACCATGCAGCTCATTCTTTTACTGATTCTCTCTCAGGTAACACAGAGAACAATGGGGAGCAGAGAGAATATCTCTTCTCCAAAATGCAGGAGGTCTGGTCCTTGATGAAGAATATGACTGCTCCGAGCGATAATAAGCCTTGGGTATGTGTTCATGTCGTCTATCTTGTTTCGCGATACTAACATTCATCAACTTAGTGGCCCCTTGGCCCATCTGCTCCGTATGAGGAGATCATTCCGCTCGCCAACTGTGTTCTTGGCCGACTTGCCAAGTACGACCGGTCGAAAGACGCATGCCACTTTGAGCCGATTGCCGAGGAGGTCATCAAACCCGATGACCTCTTCCAGTCTTTGACTTTCCTTGTCGCGTACGCAGACACAGTCGGCTCGGACTCTGTGCCCGAAGACGAGAATTTCTTTGCTGTGTTCAACCTTGGGGAGCACGGTCTTTTTTTGATTATCAAGGCATTATTCGGGATCTACCTCGGATTGAGAACTCATAATATCACCCTTCCGATCGCTCTATACAACTCTGTTGTTGATCAGCTCAACAATATCGGCCACGCCTTACACACATTGCTCCAAGAGTTCCGTAAACGCGTCGCTCGACAGTTCTATGCTCGTCCTGGATTCTCCAATTTCTTCAATACCATGGACAACTTCGAGTTTCTAAGGGACCTACCAGTAAGTACACTACGTTGCTTCGATTTTTGTGACCCACTGACGATACAACCTCAGGCTGCTGTGAGGACTGATAGATATCTTTTCCTCGTCATGGACCCAACGACATATCCGGGACAGGCGGAAACAGCAGGACTCTTCGAGCGAGTACTGAAGTTTGACTTCGGGAGCTCCACTAATCCCAAAGAGATGGATACTTCTGCAATGCGGACAGGCGTTTATGGCCTTCACGGCCTACTTTACTTGTGTTCACGCTTTCTTGATCAACCGCCCGTCCTGCCCGACGATGAGCGCCGCAAGGACATGTATGACAACTTCCTTCCGATCCTTGGCAACTTCCTTGCCGCGGTTTCTCATAAGATCAGGGGAACTTCGAAGGTAATCATTTGTTTATTTACCTTGATCGGGTGATCATCTCAACCTGTTATATTTTAGGCATCGGGGAAGCAGAAGGAGAGTTATCGAGCTTCTCCAGGCCGAGTGTCACCAAGGTAATTTTCGCACCTACTCTTGCTCTTCATTCGCGAGCTTACGATGTGTAACAGACCCGAATCTATCCATACTCTATCTTCAGGCTCAGAAGATGAGGGCGACACTCCTTCTGGTGCTCATCGCTTCCATTTTAGGGAGGGTACGTCCGAGTTGCACGCTTCGATGAAGTGCAACTTCAACCTGACTTCTTTACTACCTTAGAACCATTTCCCAGCCGCAAAGCCTCACCACCACGTTCGTCGAAGAAAGAGCCGCCAGAATCAAAACCGCGCTCCCAACCTCAACGCACTGGTTTTAAGGCAACTCGTCCGGCGACAGGCACATCCGGCGGCTCCCCCAGTACTGGAGGCATTGCAAAAGAGCGGATATGGCAGCACTTGATCGACGACCTTGAGTCAGAATATCTCTGCTATCCTGGTCACGCCCGTGCATTCTATCAGAATCTCTGGATGAAGTTTGCGTGGTATCCAAGACTCCAGTCTGAACCCGACCTCCGCTGGAATGACCTTAGCCAACGAACAGATTATGAGATTTTTAAGGCTGCGATCTGGGTACGTCATTCAAACTCTCCTGAACGATCGCCTTATTCACCTCTATCCCTTTAGGTGTTTCACTCGGATAAGCTACCACCTCACCTTCGGACCGACGACATGGAAAAGCTGGCCAACGAAATTACTCGCCTTCTGGTGAAATGCAAAGAATTGAACCATACGTAATATTGTAGACTGTCCAATGTCGCTACGCACCACGATCCCGAGCACCAATTCAACTTGGAGCCACTTATCTTGAGACCTTTCAGTATTGTAGCGCCAAATCTAATCATTATCTTCATGTCTGACTGGATGCACGAGCAAGAATTGAGGAAATGAGATTGGGAAATCACTGCTACAAATCCAAACAAACACCTTGGTTACCAACTATCACGATTGCTTATCACGTCTATGTATAGCGAGGACCAGGAGGGCAGCATCAACAACACTGATAACACTCACGTATTCTTGCTTCATGCCGAGGTCATTGTTCGAGAGGCTTCATTGGTTGCAGAGTCCATTCCTCACGCCGAAGAATTTGCTGTGGAGAGGGCATTGAGGCGGTTGATACGTGTTTATCACATTCTTTCCAACCTTGATGACCGCCTCATAGCACCCAACGAGCTCCAGGAACTCATGCAAACTGTTATCGACATGGCCCTTCCCCTTTCTGACTTTCTTCGCAATCCTCCACCCCCTCCTAAGGCCCATACAAGGCTCATATACACGGGCCAGCCAGGCCGCCCTTGTTATCAGCTCGATCTTCAACGACTTGTGGATCTTCATGATCTCGGCTGCACATGGAAGTCAATTGCACAAGCTGTTGGTGTTGATCGCAAAACCATCTATAATCACCTATCCGCTGCAGGTTTATCACACGAACGACCTACGTACAGTGTCATTACCGATGAGGAGCTAGATGAAATTGTCGCAGAAATAAGCCTTCTACACCCAATGGCAGGCTCGGTCATCATGGCTGGTCATTTGGAGGCTCAAGGATGGCGGATTCCTCTACTCCGAGTGCAGCATAGCTTGCAGCGTGTTGACGCAATTGGTGTCTTTGTTAGGTGAGACGAGGCCTCGTATAGCGTCCCTACCTGACTAACGGATGATCAGATGGAACGGCTGCATCAAACGAAGGATATACAAGGTGCGGGGTGTGAATGCGCTTTGGCACCATGATGGAAATGAGAAGCTGCGCCCGTGGGGATTCTATATACATGGGTGTGTTGATGGCTATTCAATATTCACGGCTGATGATCTACATGCACTGCTGTAACAATAAGCGCGCATTGGTTGTTGGCTTGATCTTCAAGGAAGCGGTTGAGACATTTGGATGGCCCAGCCGTGCACGAGCAGATTATGGGAAGGAAAATAATGAAGTTGAGAAGATGATGATTCAGAGATGGGGAGAGAATCACCGAGCATATCTACGGGGACGGTGCACGACCGGGTTTTTTGAGCTTCATTCCATCAAGTCTGACCTGCTCTCTTCTATAGATCAACTCAAAATGTTAGAATTGAGCGAGCATGGCGAGATGTTCGTAAAGATACGATCGAGGCCTTTCGGAAGGTCTTCACGTATCTCACAGAAGTCCATCTCCTCGATATGGAGGATTCTCTTCACCGAATATGCCTCTACATTGTCTACCAGCCACGTATACAAGCTTCCCTGAACCGAACCATGGCATCCTGGAACAATCATCGCATGCGCACTGCCCAAAACCAGACGCCACTTGCCTTATATGAGTTGAGTCGGGAAACCGCCATCAACCGTGGATATTGGACAGGTGACCCAGGTGATAACATCACAATGGCGTCGGATCCCGACTATGGGCAGGAAGACGGTGATCTGCCTCCTTTGGATGAACTTCCGACAGACCCTCAACATCCCGAATATACGGATTACACCTCATTGGCGGAGGAGAAAGCGAACGGAGTTTTCGTGAACAATAACACTGAGATTGCGGAGGGAATCGAATTTTTCGAATCTCGTGAGTTCGATACAGGTCGCGAAGACGGAAACTGGGGAATTGATGTTTATTGCGAAGCAGTAATGCTCATGGAACAGCATGTAAATAGCCTGTAATATTGATTTAGTTACACCGCTCGAACAGATACTACGTACTCCATTAATCGGAGGCTACGTCTGACAAGTATAAGGCATACTGCTTGCTCACGTGGCATGAGCAAAGGGAATAGCTTGACTTCATCGTCGATCGATGGGTTCAGCGCCAGCGCCTATGGCAGTCTCTTCAAGCGCTGAAGGCACGTGTTTAAGCTGAGAAATATCGAGTTAAATCTCCCTCGGACTCAAGTCAAGAATGCCACCAGATTCGAATCGAGTCTACCGCTTGAATCGCAGATCACGCAAACTCAATCCTCATTTGAATCTCACCCCTCCGTTTTGAATTTTCTACCCAAAAACTATTCAAAATGAAGTTTCGCAGGCCGAAGTCGAATCTCACAAAGTCACCCAAATCTCACGAATAATTTTTCCCCAGTATATGTGCCATATAGATGCGCGTAGGCAGGTTCTGACATGTCTGTCGGAATGTCTGGAAGACCTGCGTTCGACCTAGCTTCTTTCCAAACTGGGCTTGTAGAGCGGGATAGTAAGAGACTTCTGAGTTCTTTGTTGGTTCGAGCGAGACTGAGAAGATCTCCGGGCGTAGCGTATCCAAATATCTGCTCTCTAGTGGTCAAACCATCGCAAAACTGCCCGTGTGCGTGGGATCACTCACGATAAATACAACTTCAAGAGGAAACTCCTTCAAACGCTGCAGAAGCCCCCGAACTTTTCTTGGGGATTTGGTCTGCTCAACTTCTGAGCCTACAGGCTGATGCGTTTTTTCGCTTTTTCTTCTTCTCTTCGCCGTTCTTTCGGTCAGGTCTGCTTCAGAGCGTGTCTCGGGCTCTTCGGAATCGCGGTAAGTTGTCGACTTCCTTGTTCGTGCTGAACGACGAAGTTGTGTGCTTGATGATTTCGAGGAGTCTAACATGAGAGTCAGAGGTCTACGAAGGTTGCTTGAGCAGATTTGGGAGTGAATGTTGAGGGAGCTGGACGAAAAGATGACCGTCTATTGTGAACAATTGAGGACTATTGTAATTCAAATTAGAACGGATGCCTGCAACATGCCTGCCGGGGCCGGTATTTCGGTTGGGCGCCTCTGACCCTTAAAAAGATTCTCTACCATCACCACCATGCATGGATTCGCATCAGTGACCGCCCTCGCAAAAGCTGCTGCTCGGCCGTCTCAAAGCTCCTTTGTGCTTTCCATAAACTGCATAGGTCATGGGGGAGATGCCCTTGCTTTGTTTCACAAAGTCCCTCTCTTACTTTCCGACTCTCCAAATCCTCGTCGATAAGGCCAACCTTCCCACTGCGGAACAAGTGATCTGCAATACCCACAACTACAGGCGCACAGCGAGTCACTGTGTTTCTAGGAATTTCCTCGCTTCGTTCCACAGATTTCAAATGGTGTCTATGCATTTCACTTTAACGACGAGACACTACTAAACCTTCATAAAGACCCAGAGCAGGCGATCAAGGAGGTTTGTCTCGTGTGATTGCACAGAAGACTTGTATTGATGATCACCTCAATAAGTTGAATCGCTGCGTATATGTCTACATGCTTCCACAGTCTACCATGTAGATCTGAACAATCGCACAAGTTTCTGCCAACACCCAGACTTACCCGACTTCAAGTTCCTACACTTCCTGACAGAGCCCGCATTTTACGACTCTATCAACGACCCCATGTTCGATCCCCCGCACGGTCTCAATCACCAACCCTTGTATTTTCTAAGGTCCTACCTATCGGTCCTCATTTCTACACGACATCCCCAAATGGCATGGCTCTCGTAGACGAAGGTCTTCACCCCGACGAACGGGACTCCACCCGGCGTAGAAATCCTTCTCAACATACCTCGACTACAACCGTGCGTATCTGATACGGAACTTTGTCCAGGCTCTGCTCTTCCTAGAGGTGCTGGCACAAGAACGATTGGAGTCGAGGATGTCCTCTGAGCGTTCAGTCTCCATCGCCCCTCATCTCGAGCTCGACGATTTGGTTCAAGAGGCCGCAGATTGAAAAACTCTTTCTCCCTTCCTTGTTTCTCAGCACGGCGTGCTTGCCATTGAATGGCACCCTGTATCGCACCCTGTATCATCTCCTCTCCCTCATGTAGTCCCTTAAGTGTCGAACAGAGCAGGCTTCTTTCCCTAGGTGGAAAACTGTCATCTCTCATGCTCTTGTTGTTCTTCGTAGATGCCTGTACTAGACGACGCATCATGATGTTTCTTTCGAATATTTCTCATTCCAATCATCAGATTCACATGAAGAAGTTACTATTTATAAACCTTGCTGACTGTAAGTTATACTACTTATACCCGGCCCCGCCGGTGCGTTCACTTCAACCACTACCTCAGTATCGAAATGGCAAGACGACCGTCCACGGTTGTGTCTCTTCTCATTGCTCTCGTTCTTAGCCTGAGCATTCTGACCTCGAATGCTCGCGACAACGGCCAACTGCTCCTCAACAACAAGGACGATCACGAAACCAAGCTCACCACGCTTTCGACCGAAGATTTCTCAGTATTCTCGCATCCCGAATTCCCTAGTCATCGGGTCCGCGTCAAGAAGAGTCATTTCTGTGACCCTACTGTAAAGTAAGTTTCGTCTCGGTCTCGTGCTTACCTACGTTCTCGATGTTGACTTTTTGGAAGTGTGTATACAGGTTACCTCGATGTCAGTGCTGGAGCCAAGCATCTGTTCTTCTATTTCTTCGAAAGCAGGAGGGACCCTAAGAATGGTAGGTATACTCTTGCGTTTCTGGGCTACTACATAATTGATTGATGGTCTGTCTGCTCGCAGACGACGTCTTGATGTGGATAAACGGAGGTCCTGGATGTTCGTCTTCGTTGGGATTATTAATGGAACTCGGTGCGTAGCTCATACTTCCAACACTCCGATCTGGCCTCACCCACGTCCTTTCTGGGAGGTCCGTGCTCGATTGATATGAACAACACCGCGTATACCAGTCCTACTTCGAACGGAACAATATGGAACCCGTATGGATGGAACGAAGTCGCGAACGTTTTCTTTTTGGATCAACCGTACGATGTCTTCCGTTGCAAACTTATGAAGACCAGCCTGTCTGACACGCTCTCCGTTGCTCTAGCGTTGGTGTCGGCTTTTCATACGCGGATTACGGAGAAACAGTCGAGACGACTGAAGACGCGGCGAAGGATATTCATGCGTTCGCTAGTATATTCTTCGAGAGCTTCAAGGAGTTCAAGGGAAGGAAATTCCATATGTCTGGCGAATCGTATGGGGTGAGTTAGCTTTATCAACCACTCACCTCTCATCATAATGATCTGGCCATTTCAGGGTCGCTATCTCCCAGTCTTCGCCGGTGAAATTTACGACCAGAACCAACTTGCGATTAAAGAGGGGAGAAAGAATGATGTGATCAACTTGCAGAGTGTTATAATTGGGAATGGGAATACTGGGGTCGCTCAGTGCGTTTCAGAATTGCAGC
>JANHQD010000221.1:0-22918 GCA_024721195.1 Marasmius sp. AFHP31
TCTCCTTCCTCCTCCTCGTTCCCTACGTCTCTGCACAAACGTTTAAGAGGTTGGGTACCTGTCCTTCTCTTGGTTGTGTCTTTCCACCAGACCAGACCCAATTCTACCCAGGCCAGCTCTTTGATATCAGACTCGAGGTTCACGCGCCTGTCAATGGGAGTGAGGCCTTCAACAGTGGTGTAGCCGACGAACAGTTCACGTTTTGCATCCAAAAGGGTGACGAGGAATGTGCGGATGTGGATGACTTTTTCTCTGTTGAGGATAGCCCGGCGCTCGAGAAGTGGTCGTTTAAGTGAGTTTACTACTCAACTGAGCCTTTTTCGGTCGCTTCATTGACGTTTGACGCCTCAGTTACTTTGAGGACCTCTTTGCGAGAGATGAGGGCGCGCCTACTGTCGTGAACGTTGCTTCAAAAGCCTACCGTGCACTTTCGCTCACAGAGCCAGGCACATACAAAGCCACCCTCAAGTACTACGATACTGCGGAGACAGTTGCAACCTGGACTGTAAGGAACTCTACTACGGAGAGACAAGCTAAAAACGTCCTCTTCTTTATCGGTGATGGTACGGATTTCTTACCTTCCCTCTTTTCGTCACGTCTTACTGTGTGTAGGAATGACCCAATCTATGATTACCGCTGCTCGTCTCCTCGCTCACAAATCCATCAACGGGGTCTACCAATCTCTGATGCAGCTAGACCAGATGGAGGCCCTCGGTCACCAAATGACGCACTCTATCGACTCGTTCATCACCGATTCGGCCAACTCGGCGACCGCGTTGTACACGGGGAAGAAGAGCACAGTAAACGCGTTGAATGTCTATGTTGACAGCGTGAGTCTTCCCTCTCGAAGGGCGCTCATCATTCTCTCATCACTTGGGCCGTTTTTAGTCCACCAATTCTTTCGATGACCCCAAATTCGAAACCATTGCTGAATTGTTCCGCCGCCGCCGCCCAGATGGTGCAGTTGGGATGGTATCGACCGCGTTCATCGCGGATGCTACACCTGCTGGACTCTGCTCACACACCAGGGATCGTACGTGTCGCTTGTTTTACCTCCCTTTGTCTGTTATGAAACGATAGACAGGCGACCAAGCTCCCCAAATCGTCTACGAGTACCTCTTCAATGCTGAGGGTGTCAACTCGACATACAAGTGGCCCACTGGATGCAGTGGCCCCGATGTCATCTTCGGTGGAGGAGCTGAGAATTTCATCGAGGGTGAGTTGGGCAATTTTTCAGCCACCTTTCGCGTCTGAACGCGTTCAATTTCGCAGGCCCAAAGTCTCCTAACAATTCCGACTTCTATGCTGCTTTCAGAGAAGAAGGATACGACGTCGTCTTCAACAAGACTGGCCTATCAGAGATCGAGGCCTCTGACGATCAAAACAAGGTTTTGGGGATATTCTCTATCTCGAACATGTCCGTTAACCTTTCTCCCCTTCTTGCACCACCCGCTTCATTCGGTATTGACCACCCTGCAGGGCAAAATGGCTCGACCGTCATGTTTACCCTCACAACCTTGAGGGTATGAAGAACTCCCCCACCGGTGACGGAAGTGATGCGACTGACCAGCCTGGACTCAAGGATATGACTTTGAAGGCTATTGACATTCTTCAAGCACGTTCCAAAGCTAAAGGAGACGATGGATGGTTCATGATGTCCGAGGCTGCCTCTATCGACAAGATGATGCACGTTTTGGATTATGACAGGGCCCTCGGCGAGTTGATGGAGTTGGACGATACCGTCAAGGCCACTTTGGAACGTGAGTGTTACTCGTAAGAGGTCCTTCGGACTGGCCGACTGATGGGTTGCATCGCTGTGAACAGATCTCGAAGAGATTGGCGAGCTTGAAAATACCCTCGTGGTTGTTACTGCTGACCATGGTCATGGGTTCGATGTGTTTGGAAGTGCAGATAAGAAGTACTTGGCTGCTCAGCCGAACGACAGGAAGAAGAGAGATGCCAGTGCGTGTTTTCTCCGGTTGCGATGGGCTCAGTGTCCTCATCAGGGTCCTTTCGTCCACAGTCGGAGTCTACGTCCAGTCTGGCCTGAGTGGCTACACTGTCGAGAATGGCTCTTCTCCCACGAATAATACTCTCGTTGAGGGTGCACAGGGACCTGGATTCCCGGTCAACTGGGAGCCAAGATACGGAATTGCTGCCGGGTTTGCTGCCAACCCTGACCAGTGCGTTCCCTTTTTCTTCTCGTTCACTCGCTACAATTGACGTACCTACGAATTTGTACAGCCGTGAAAACTACCAAATCAACACCACCGGTCCTCGTCTCCCTGCGGTCCCTGCGGTAAAGGGTGTCGATGGTAATTTCGAAGTGAATCCTCAAGATCAACCAGAAGGATTCGTCGTCAACGGGACCCTCCCTGTCTCCGATGAGCAAGGTGTTCATTCGTTAACGGATGTCTCTGTGTTTGCGAGTGGACCGGGAGCTGAGAGGTTTAGGGGGACTTACAATAACATCGACATCTTCTTCAAGATGGCCGATGCGCTCGGGTTGGGTGAGGAGAGTTCCTGAGGCAGAGGTGCCTCAAAAGATCTATGCGTTGTATCATAACTTTGAATACCCATCTAAAAAAAATTAATTGGTAGTAGCATCACCTCATTGAGTTCGGTGTCCTCGGACTTGTCCGGTTTGCCTGAACCTTGACACATTGGGTTGCGCATTACTACAATAACCGCCATCTTCCGCTCTCCTCGAGTCTCTGCAAGCAGCAGGCTACAAATTGGCAGTCTTCTACTTAGCAGGTACCGCGACACCGCGTTCGGGATCTGATTGATACACCAACCTCGCGTTGGCGTTCGAACTTCGTTCTATCGCCGCACGATATCCAAGCTCGCCTTTAGTTCTCTGGCAAATTGCTCAAGGATTCGGATATGTGACCCACTGCCTATTACTCATGTCCTCTTCACAACACACTCGGATAAATCCTTGATCGCCTTCCAGCACGCAACAGCGGAAGGTGTGAGGCTAATTTCACGCAATGGAAACCCGAGATGACGCCAACGGTCATTCGCTATACAGAAACCTTTTGTGAACAACAGATAGGACGGGAAGACCTATATAACAGCTTTTGAGTCTATAACCAGGCTTTACGTGGTGCCTTTCATCCATATCTACTGGACGTCCTACAAGTGAGTACTTGACTCCTCATCCAGTTCTGGACTGACAGCGGTTGTTCAGGTTCTCTGTCATTAGGGCCAGGGCCGGCGAGCATTCGAGAAATAGCACCAATCAACACCAACTGAGCATTCTGGTAGCGGGCTAGAGTTTCACTCCCCAAAATGCGCCAGCTTTCTACAACGCGCTCCATGGCTCTCCCCACCGAAATTCTTCTACCCATCTTCACCGAGGCATCAACGATTGGTCTTCGAGCAGACATAGCGTCGAAAAACCTCTGCTTCAGTGATATCGACGGCCACTCGCCCTTACCCGATCCTCTGAACATTGCGGCCGTATGTCGACGGTGGCGTGAAATTGCGCTGGACGCGCCACAGCTCTGGTCTTCACTATCGCTTTCGCTGGACTCCGACCGACTCAGTGACCCATCGACTCCAGCACGACTACAACTATATGTTGAGCGTTCAAGGGGCAGTCCAATGACTATCAGGATCCATGGCCAATACACCAGTAACTCCCGCCACACACTCGCCAAAGTCAATCCTTTGATGATGGTTTTGCGCTCGTGCGTTCACCACTGGGCTGAATTGCAATTGGTGTCGCCCCCTCCGAGGTCGCTTTGGAACGATACATCTCTACCCATCTTCCAACTCTTAGACGGTACAGTGTCTTACCCCGATTCGTCTACCCGGCCGTCATTGCAAACCTTGACGCTCGGCGAACCGCTTCACCTTTCAAATAAACCCTATTCCTTCACAAACCATCTATTCGGCCGCCTTACCACCCTAACCGTCTCGCCACGTCTCAATCTCCATCACCTGTGGTATGGCGGGATCCTATCCCGATGCTCCCCCACGCTCACAAACCTAACAATCGAACTACTCGGTGTACCAGATGAAGGGGACTTCCACCGATGGCAGGTTTTGCCCTCCCTTCGCTCGCTCACTATCGTTGCAAAATGGAGGAAAGGAAATCCTAAAGAAGCGTTCGCGTCAATTTTCAACGCGTTGGTTTGTCCCGGGTTGAAGAAGCTAGAATTGCGAGTTGAGACGGAGGTACCGGTGGTGACGAAGCGGGGACAGTGGCCTGGCCCGGAGGCAAAGGAGTTTCTAGGTATTGTCGAGCCGCCTACGGAGAGTGATCCTGAGGAGCACGGGGAGACATTGCATGGACTGGAGGAATTGATATTGGTGAACGTGAAGGTGGCGGCTCTGGAACTGGCGGATATATTGGAGGCGACTCCGAGCTTGAGAACGCTGACGTTCGACGGTCAAGTCAAAGTCTTGAGGATGCACTAAATGAGCTAAAGCTCTGATAATGGCTTAAGTGGCCCGGGATGGTCCAGCTTTGTACACAGTTTATGTATTCTTCGTCTAGAGATTATACAACGGCTACTTCATAAGCTAAGTTGCCCTAATCTTCGGCTTCCCCAGCGACAATCACGTCGTCTGCGCGATCGGCATGAGATTCTAGCGTGCACACGAGGTGATAGAAACGTACCTATCTTCAACACTGCCCGAACCAGTTGAGTTGCAAGCAGGTATTGCTGCCTCTTCGAAATCAGAGGGTCGTACACAAATTGTTTCTTCATGTCGTTCTCTCCTCTTCCGTTGCAATCAATGCCTAACCGTGAGTTGCCCTCGTTGATCTGCCGGCTCTTGACCTCTGCAAGGGTCTCAATGGGCGAAAGCCCACTGTTTTCTGCAAGGGCTAACGGAACAGCATCGAGGGCAGAGGCGAAAGCACGCATAGCATATTGCTCTATTGATGGGATCTGTGTTGCGTGTTGTCAATAGCGGAGCAGCGGGACCCAGGACCCAAAAACATACCTCGTCAGCGGCTTTGGAGACAGCGATTGAAGAGCTGATGTCAGCGGCACCACCACCATACACGACACGGCTATCCACAACAAGATTCCGGACGACACAAATGGCATCATGAAGGGCTCGCTTCGCCTCGTCGACGATCTTGTGGTACCAGATAATCAGAATGAGGTTTCAAAGTCAGAGAGGTGCAACCACGCACCATCTTGTTGCTTCCGCGAACGAAAATGGTCACTGCTCGAGTGTTTGCGCACTCTTCGATGACCAACATCTTGTCTCTCGTGGTGCCGAAAGTGACCTCCCGCACAACTCCAGCCTTGCCCAACTTCGCAGGTGTAAGGTCCTCGAATCGAGGCACGATGCGACCTTGGGTGGCTATCGCGATGAGCTGTAAAGAAGCACGGCTTAAGCAAGTACCATAAGGAGAAGTGCGACTCTTCATACCTCAATTTCGGGACCGCCAACCCACCGAACTGCAGGCAAGTCGTTCTGCATGAGCAGATGGTTCGCCTCATCGTCGAAACCCCATTGACATATCACAAGGTTGGCACCAGTATCCTTGACCTTCTTGATCATATCCGTGAATTTCTCCTTCTCGTATTCCCTGAGTTTTTTGTACTCCTCCACACTGGTGATATCGAGATGATGTTTGGTCTTCGGTCTCGGGGGTTCAAACGGACAGGTGAGAATAGCCAGGCGAGCGTCTTTTACAGAGCTAGGCATTTGAGGGTGGGACATATCCTTGTCGATTAGGACACCCTTGATCAACATCGTGTCCGCCAAAGAACCACCAACTTTTCCTTCCACCTTGATCAAGTCGAAGGGAACATCGCGACGTTCGAGATCGGCAACTTGAAGGACTGCGTCGACTGCGATTTGAGCGAATTGTTGGTGCTCTTTTGATACTCTATGGGTGGATAAAAAAGTTTCAACTCGTGCTCACGATCCTACAGGAACCGTTCTCCTTACATCTTGCTGCCCAGACTTGTCATAGCAGTCTTCAAGAGGTTTCCAGTCTCGCTTCTCGAGAATTCGACCCGATCTGAAATTCGATCGAGTTCTTCGACCGCAACTGCACAAGCACGGTCAAATCCATCGGCGATTCGAATAGGATGGATTCCTCTGTCGAGAAGGGCTTCGCTTTGTTCCAAAAGTGCACCGGCAAGAACTAGAGAAAGATATGTTGGTGAGAAGGCATTTGAACAATTGACCGACACGACGAACCAACAACACCAGTCGTTCCATCTCCAATCTCATCGTCCTGACTTTTTGAAAGCTGAACAAGAAGCTTTGCTATTTGATGCTCAACTTCCATCTGCCCCAATATCGTCGCGCCATCGTTCGTAACCGTGATTTCGCCATCGGGAGAAATGAGAATTTTATCGAGTCCTGAAATTTAGAAGTGCTCAGTGCTGAAGTCCTCGATGTAAAGATCTGGAATGAACAACCTCTGGGACCGAGTGATGTTCGAATGATATTAGCTACCGTCCTTGCTGCGAGAATATGCGACTTGATGCATGTCAGCCAGAGAAACGGATGGAATGAAACTGATTACTGACCTTGATTGCCTCCACGCCATGCGATCTAGTTTTCCTAGCTTGTTCGCGGACAATGATGAACGGTCTTCCATACTAAAGAAGATATGAGTGCCATACTATCCAATTCCTGTGAAAAATTACCTCGTCAGTCGTGTACACGGCCTGAGGTTCAGCCATTTTTAAAGGGACAAGGAACGCGTCGGTCGCGAAATCTGAAAAGGGTTGTGTGGGTGAATAAATGAAAGTGTGACTCGTAACGGCAGTCACACCCTTTCCCCCTTGCCCTCATTTTGCTACGAAACGAAATTAAAGAAACCTCGACCCTTTCTTTTCTTACGACCTACGATAGATCATAATGGAATCGGAAATCGACGGATGGATTGAGCAGCTTTCCCAGTGCAAGCAGCTATCGGAGGCAGATGTAAAACGGCTTTGCGAAAAGGTGTGCTATCCCCAATTCGTACTGTTGTTGGGCTGGTCGTACGATAACTATTCATCTTACTCCTGCGATGCTCATAGACGAGGGAGATTCTGATGGAGGAGTCAAATGTACAACCAGTGAGATGTCCGGTCACTGTCTGTGGTGATATACACGGCCAATTCGTGCGTCAATGCCCCATTTTCGTTATCTATCATCCCCAGACCTGATTGGTTTGTGCAGCATGACCTCTCAGAACTGTTCCGTATTGGAGGAAACTCACCAGACACGAATTACCTGTTCATGGGCGACTATGTTGATCGTGGATACTACTCCGTTGAGACTGTGACACTATTGGTGGCCATGAAGTTGCGATTCCGCGACAGAGTCACTATCTTGCGGGGGAATCACGAGTCGAGGCAGATCACTCAAGTCTATGGGTTTTACGATGAATGCTTGCGAAAATACGGGAATGCCAACGTCTGGCGATTCTTCACCGATCTCTTCGATTATCTCCCCCTCACAGCTCTGATTGACAATCAGGTATGTTTTCCTGCCAGCTCATTGTACTGTTAGGCCGCTCTTTGCGATGCTCCGCTTTATTCCTCATCCAGTCTTTTGTTATTTGTCAGTGGCGTGCTTGACTGACGTTGCTCTTTATAGATATTCTGCTTACATGGCGGTCTCTCCCCTTCCATTGATACCCTAGACCACGTTCGCTCAATTGACCGAGTGCAAGAAGTACCCCATGAGGGTCCTATGTGTGACCTCCTCTGGTCAGACCCAGACGATCGGTGTGGATGGGGTATTTCTCCTCGTGGCGCGGGTTACACCTTCGGACAAGACATATCTGAAGCATTCAATCACAACAACGGGCTGACTCTCGTTGCCCGAGCCCATCAGTTGGTAATGGAAGGTTCGTTCGACCGTTGCCCTATTCTCTGCACCCGAAATAATTCCGATGCGGCACAGGTTACAGCTGGGGGCAAGACAGGAATGTGGTAACGATCTTCAGTGCACCGAACTATTGTTATAGATGCGGCAATCAAGCAGCAATTATGGAGATAGATGAAAAGTTATCTTACAGCTTGTAAGTCTACTTTCTTCTCCATGTGTCGTTGCATGACCTCATGGGTTGTTTCCCCTCGCAGCCTCCAATTCGACCCTGCTCCAAGAGCAGGGGAACCTCTCGTTTCGAGGCGTGTACCGGATTACTTCCTCGTGAGTGGCTATACTATAGGCGCTCATATCATATCTGATGAATATATTTTCTCTTCTAGTGATTACCTTCCTTTACAAGAATATAATACGCATTTTCTCTTACTTCCCCTTTGAGAGAGACCTCTACCTCGAGAACCCAATTCTCCATGCATACGAATTACGGACGCTGTCAAAGCACACTTCAGACCGATTTTCCCAGTCCCTTGTCCCTAGTCGTTATCCAAGTGCGCACCAAGATTTAGACTCAATCGCCCTTCGTCCTTGTGTCGACCCTCTGTGTAAGTACGCCCAAAAATAACTGTAACTACTAGCAGTCCAAGAAGCTTTGTTTATCTGTTGTCTGCGATTATCCCCATCGCACGTTATGGTCTTCTCTCTTTCTGTTGACCCTCCCTTTCTTCCGTTTTGCTTTGACTGTACAACTGGACATTCGTAGAATCAGAAGGATACGAACAATCAGCAATCATACAAACCTGCTTCGGAACCATCGACTGTATGCCTACTCGTGGTGCGGGGGTTTCCTGGGGTTTCATTATACCCCTTTGATCGCAGTGGTGTTACTCCAGTCCACCTCAGCTAAAATATCCCGACGAAACCTCTACGTGTATTCACCGGGGTGCATGTGCGGTAGTTAACTGCTATGGCCTCCAGGATCAAAGCCACATAGCTAAAAGCGGGACAATTTGCGAGTCGCGTTGGATAAGGTAAGTAATATGAAGCTAATGTACACAGTGAATCGATTGATTGCATGCATAATCCGAATGAAATTGGGACAGAGAAAGCAACTCAAAATTCTCCCCGGTCGGCTTTCACCTGGAAGAATAAGGTTCAGCATCGCGCGCTTAGATCGCAAACTTAGCACTTACACTCTCTTCGCTGGCCGTGGCGCCTGGCGCCTTCTTCTTCACCACCTCCGTGGTTTTCTCGTGGACGGTTTTCTTGACCAATGTCTCCGTATCTTCTCCCTTGCCCTCCGCAGTCCCCAATGGGCCGGCTACCTCGTCGCGAGCGACGCCCAAAGGTCCTTCAACCTCATCCCGTGCGTTTGTAGCGCTGGTGTGCACTCGATCATCGGGATTGTGCCGGGTGAGGATGTACTCTATGGTTTCGTCCTGTGTGGGACCGCCAACCGAGCGGTCTGCCTGTTTGCGGAAACGAAAATGATTCCGAGGGTCAGTTGACGTATGGGGCATGCATTAGGCGGTAAGGAGGACCTTAACAGAAGCTTCGGAGGAGGATGCGAGAGTTTCGTTCCATCCTGGTGCATCCTTGTGAGGAGTAGAGGTCTTGTGTTGGGTTCGGCTGAGATTGCGTTGCTTCTCTTGTTCCAGAACCTATTGGGGGTTTCAGAAACGTGTATGACCCCCGGGGACGGTCGAGTACGACGCACCTCTGGATCGTTCTCATGCACCGAGCTGCGTATGTAGCTCGTGAGTCTAATGCAAGTTTATAATATCGTGGAGTGAACCAGACCTGGAAAGCCATCTACCAAATTAATGACATCCACGAGATATTCGAGAGAACGAACGAACGAACCTGGTAGAGTTCCATCTGCTTACTGCTGAATAGGCTGCAGGCCGGTGCTTCATGGACATTGCAGCTCGCGATGCTCTGGAGAGTGAAAGGACGTTCTTCATCATCGTGGTGGTAGAAAGGAAAAAGCAAGGATTGGATAGGGTAGACACGCGTGTAACTTTTTGGGTGATTGGGTGGCAGGTGACCCATTTTATACCGGATATCGACGGAGCAGGAGGAGGTGGATATACATGACGTCAGTTGATATGTAGTCATCATCGAGATTACTTACATTGCTCGGGAGGCCTCGGGTTAGGGTAGGAGTCCCGAGGTTAGGGCTGGGATTTCAGCCGCCGGTCGACCCATCATGATGTCCTCAGGGATCCACATGGCCCTCGACAGCCCAAATGGGCGCTCGCCAACACAGTCGCACAATTCTAACTTCCCTCCATGGTCCTCTGTTGTGGTTCAAGAAGAGACAAGACTGTCGTTCACTTCAGCCCGGATTCTGTCAAGCTTCCCACCGGCCTAGCCAATGCCAACACCAACACTACTTCCCTGAAAGAACTTGTGAAGACCAGGTGTCCAAGTTTGTTCACGGATTTTGAGACGAAGTGGTGGCTAAACAGGTAGCTCTCTATACGTTTCATATCATCGACCATTACTAATAGTCTTGACTTGAAGTGGCCATGTCCAGACCATATACTCAGTCTTCGCGGACCTCACCAAAACAGACCAAGTTCGCTACCGCAGACAATACCTCCGTCTAGTAGATGGAGGAACTCTGTGAGCTGGATCTATCTCTCAAAATGGAAGTGTACTGAATTCCTCATATGCAGAGGCCTAGATTTTGCCCCAATCGACAACCAACCGCCCGACGGGACCCCCATAATCGTAGTGTCGCATGGGCTAACAGGAAGTGAGGTCGAGCTTCTTGGAGAATTATACGAGATCTAAACCTCTGCAGACTCCGACGAACCCTATGTCAAAGCAATCGTCTCTCGAGCAACTGCTCCTGTCACCCGTGGAGGACTGGGATACCGAGCTGTTGTGGTCCATCATCGCGGTTGTACGTTTTCCATGTCACACAATTATTCTTATACGGGACTGATGTTGATTTCCGGGCGTAGGTGGAGGAACGCCCATAACCTCTCAACGATTCTACACAGCTGGAGAAACCGAAGACCTTCGACAAGCACTGGTATATCTCTCATACAAATATCCTCGCGCACCGCTACACGGGCTCGGCTTCTCACTCGGCGCGAATATGATAACCAGATATGTCGCACAGGAAGGAACGAAGAGTAGACTTTGGTCGGCTTGTGTATTGGCAAATGTAGGACTGCAAACTCTTTTACCCTTTCGGTGATTGCTCACTCGTGTTCGCAGCCCTGGGACTTCAACGCAAACTCCATCGCGTAGGTCTTAAGCAACTTCATCCCTCCAAGACGTTACAGTCCAGCTCAATTCACTCTATAGCTTGAATTCAACCTATCACGGATACTACATCTACAACCGCGCTCTCGGCCACAACACCAAAACTCTCGTCACACGACATCTCGCAGTTCTCACAACACCCGATACCACTCATCCCATGGCTACCTACGCCCACCGTCTCATGTCCCTCCCCAACCCAACATTAACAGAATACGACGACGCATTCTCCAGGTTCGTCGGTGGGCGGGAAGGATGGGAATCGGAACGGAAAGATGAAGAATATTACCCCTTCGAAAACGTTACCAAGTTTTACGATCATGTTTCGAGTCACCATCTCATGCACAAGGTGAAAGTCCCGCTGCTGGGAATCAATGCGAAAGACGATCCGATAGTTCAGCACATTCCGACAATGGGAGATGGAGGTGAGGACGAAGAGAGTCCGTGTACTGTGATGGCTATTACCGCAGGAGGAGGTCATTTAGGATGGTTTACAGACGGGTCGGGAGACAGGTGGACGACCAGACCTGTCGTGGAGTGGTTCAAAATGGTGGTAGAGGACATACAATGGGAACAAATTGACATTGAGAGAGGGGCGCGGGTATACGTCGACGGCGAAGGTTTCATTCGTGAAGAGGGAAGACCTTTGCTGGGATGTAAGGAGGTTGAAGAAGGCGGAGTGGTCAATGGGAACGGCGGTGAGAAGGCAGTCTTGCGTGGGCTGTAGACGTGTTTATTACAAGCCATTACATCTTGAAATTACATTTACAAAGATATTTACGAGCTGAAGAATTGACCTTTCTTCTTCCTCGGTCTAGGTATCCAATCCGTGAATTGAGGTATAATAACCTGGTACAGCATCAACACGTTCAGGAGGTTATGCAGCAACACATATCAAATGAACGCACCGCTTGAGCCCATCGAGGGCTACGCTTGAGTTCCTTCTCTAACAGTTGCAGATTGTACAGGTTTGCTTTGAATGCCACGTCCAAAAATTCCCCTACGATCGTGACTTAGAAATGATGAACTTGACTGAGCAACAATGAAGTCCCCACCTATGAATGGTATCAATCCTACAAACGCGTCAACCACGAGGTAGAAGATCTATGGAACAGGAGGGAGCAGGCTTGTAATCACGTTGCGATAAAGTTGTTTACACGTTGAGCGCGCACCATCATTCCGATGACATTTGGAGGCAGGCCAAACAACATGCTCAAGGCAACCTGGTATACTCCCAAGAGCAGCCCAATAATATCTCCAACCACAGGTATAATTGCACCAATGACCGAGTCGAGACCAAATTGCATTTCGCGGGGAAGAGAGGCGAGGAATGGGAAGGCAGGTATGAGCCATTCGGACGAGGCGTCGAGGAGGTAAGCGACTGTTCTGACTGTTAATTGTTCGGATTCCATGAGACTCTGGCTATGAAAGTAGAATCAAACCCGTTCACTTACTATGGTTGTATAGATTCTGAGCCTGTAGGAATAGAATCTTATATGAATGGACACTAAAAGCAAGGAAGAATTTGACCAACCTCTAAAGGAGATCTGGCTGGTTGAAAATGGAGTTCAGCTTGAGTTATCCTAGAGAAGGAGTTTGAACGCACGTTTCCTGTATTTGCAAGTCCATCTAGGACGAAAATCGGGGGTCGTATTGGTGGAACTCATGATGGAAGAGGATGACAAGGGTTGGTACTGCGCACGAGCCACACAATGACGTCGAAGGTACAGTGAGCGCTCCGAAAAGTCCGACCGGCGATATTCCAATTTTGGGTTGTTGTCAGGTGCCAAATATAAGTGTGGCCACTTCATTCGCGAACCAAGATAAAACGGGCTTCGCCATGCAACTTTTCTGGCTTCCAGGTTCTGGAATACCAGATCTTAACACTTATTTGGCGACCGAAGATCGATAGAACTCAGATACCCACCTCCGAATTGCCGCGCAGCCCCAGGTTTGGCTCAGGTATATCTGAACATCCCGCATAGAACGGGACCTCGCGAGTCGCAATTGACTCGTCAACTATAGATTGCGGGATTGGCGAATTGTGAGCAGGACGAGGCATGATAGATGAGCAGCTGGGCAAAGTTGGACAAATGAAGACTCCTTATACCTTCTTCTATAATAAGCTTCCTTTAACTCGATCTTACCGGTGGTGACTTGTGGTATTGGGCAGTCATGGCACGGTCCACCTTGAATCGGCGTGTGCTTGCATCAATGGAGCGTCCGAGAAACTTTTATGGCCGGCAGGCCGGGTACCTGACCATTGATTCCACCAATCCGGATGTCTGTTTTGTTCAAGCTTTTTCTTTCTCGAGGAATGAGTACAATGGCCCTAAATGAGTTCGTCCAACACCCCGGCTTCTTATTCAATCCATTTTCGTCCCTCCAGAGTTGAGGGGCACCACGGTTGTCTCTGAATGCCTGAAAGTTCGTAAGCCGGTGCGAACGATCCTCAGCTGAGATCTACAATTGGGGTCGGGACAAGCAATGATGGCGTCGGTCGACATCCAGTCGTTAGGATGCGTCACTCGTTGCTTTGCGGCTAGTAGCGGAAGGACGGCTCCTGTAGTAACTTGTCTGGGTTTTACGGAGCTCGGGATGAGGTATCGCTTACCGAGGGAATATATGGAGAACCCGACTCCGTCTGGCAAGCGCAGCATCTCACCTTCCAAGGTGAAATAGTCACCTTCCTTCGCCCCACACATGATCCTTTGTCCAGGAGGACAGATGGCCTCGACTCGAAGGTCGTAAAGTTGAAAGGATTCGTCTGCCGAAGCTGATAGATGCATGGAACCTTGGTCGCTCATGATGGTTCGTCGGGACCAGTGACTGAACCTTCTTATCGAACATCATTAAGTAGCTGAATTATGATCACGCGTCACTGACCGGTGCTATCGTCCCTGTAGTAGGTAAATAGATATCAGAAACGGGTTTGGGATGCCCGAGGAAATGACTTCCGGTGAACAATCAAGAAAGCAGAAAAATCATAAGGTATGGTCTTTGAGCATAAAGGGGTCACTGGGCGGCACACCGATGCCTCTCATCGATATTCTGTTCCACAATCTCCGATCCTCTCGAACATAGCTCTGGCACGCTGTCCCAAAGCCACAGCTTCTATCTTGGCCCTATCTTCTTCATCCATACGGAAGGCAAAGACCTTTAGGTTCGAGTGGATGTTGCTTGAGACACCCAACCGTGTCCCCACTATCACAGCGCCGACCGCAGGACAGTCGAGGACCCACCTCGCGGCGACATTAGATACATCGACGCCGTGCTTATCAGCAATGGTTTTGAGCGTTGATAGCAGCGTCTGCAAGTCAGACCAAGAGCCCCAAGTGGATATAACGTCGAAATACTGTTTCCCAAGATCTGGATCAGCCTTCCATCCGCATGTACACGATTTTATCGACCTGCCTTGCGTTGGGATGGCGTTAAACCCATTGTTTCGCAATATATTTCCGGGGACTTAACCCCGAGCCACTTGTTCGAGAGAAAGCCGCCACCCTATTGAGCCAAGCGCCGTTCCGGCAGAAAAAGAATCCAATGAGGCTCAGCTGGTGTGCTCAATAGAACATGAAACTAACGAAAGTCCCGTAAGTGAGGAGTTTGATACCGTATCGTTCGCACACGGGGACCATTTTCAACAGCGGACGACTGTCAATCAACGAGAACTAGTAAAAAAGCGTGAGTAACGAGCGCTCCACCCCATGGGCTGAGATTAAGACCGCCGCCTCACCTGTACTTGGTTAGAAACGATGCCAACTTCCCCGATCTCGGCCAAGAGGTACTGGCACACTGCCTCAGTGTGCTCGGCGTCGAAATTGCAAAGCCCAATGTGAGAAACGAGAGTGGGACATGTCTTGGTGAGTTTGACCAGTTCCGCCAAGACGATTAGGTAGTTCCTATCCTCGTACTAGTTCGATGATCAGTAAGGTAAATAGGGTCATATGGGTAAGCTTTCAGCTCACATTATTCCAATGGAACTAGGAGGGAAAGATTGATTATCAGCATTCAGTCTCGGGTCCAGACTTTCGTTGCGGTAGTCTACATCGGTAAGTAACGGCGTCGACTACTCACCTGTAGAAGATCTATTTTTCCTTTAAGCCTGCGCGCCCGTTCTTGTACCGCATTTAACACCAGTTCTGCGGTTATGGGTTCCGGTACCGACTGAAATACACACCATTTTGACGCCGCGAGAGTTTGTGCGCGAACATCCGGCCTCAGCCTGCTCCTGAAGCTGCCGTAGATGAGTTCTGCGTCTCCCTAGCAAGCATGACACAGTAGTGAGTTTAAGAGGTTATTGAGGATGGATTGAAGTGGAGGAACGTACATAATGGTCAGCCATGTCACACGCGAGTAGACCGGCTTCGGCCAGCTGGGAGAGAGCAATTGTCTGCTTTACACCGGAGGCACAACCCCAGGCGGGCGAAGACATTTGCCACAAGCCATTGAGCAGTCTCGGAGCTCGAAGAGAGCCAAGTTGAACGTATTCCAGCGGCCCTGCAATCGCCGGGTTGATAGACACCGCTAACTCTGCGACTGGGAGGGGCGGGGCGAACCCTAGCTGGTCCGAGTAGTCGGGGAAGAGCAAGGCAATGGAGTCCTCAACTTGCAGCTGGGCCCGAGTGAAGGGGTAAGCAAGGCCGACGGCGACGCAATACTCCTCACACTTTCGAAGTGCATTGGCAAGATTCGTCAAGTTGGTCCGAAGCAATTCTTGCTTCGTCACCTCGGAGCTAGCATTGAGTAAAGACTCTTTGACGGCTTGAATTGCTTGCACTATATCGCCACAGGCCTGGTTGAGACATTGCTCTAGCTCGCCGTTCGGCTCCCATCGAGCTTCTGCCTCAACAATGCCAACAACAAAGTGGGTCAAGCTACGCGAAGCGTGCCCAACGTCATGAGCGTAGAGGCTATGAGACCACGGCGAAGACACTCACTAGGGTAGCGACTCGATTGCGAGCTTGCTGGAGAAGAGACATCGCACAGACGCCATGAACTCCGCATAGAGAGGATTTGTCGCTGAGAAAAGGCTCTCTGGAGACGTGAACCGAGGCAAGGCCTCTCCGAGACGACCACGGACATGATCGATGAAGACTTGTCTGGCACCTGGCATTTTAGATATCATCAAACGCATCGAGGACTTGAGAACAGAAAGGGGGACTGGTAGCGAGGGTATCAGCAGGATGAAAGAGGGCACAGATCTGTGTGAAAGCCTACGCTGAGAGATAAGGACATCGTCCATCATATTTCTGGGGGCAAGGAAGCAGCACAAGTCAGACTTCTCAGGCGACATCATGATTGAAGCCACCTACACATGTCCCGACATCGTCAAAGTGTAAGAGGTTGTGCTTGGAAAGGTTGTCCTTGTAATAACGGGGGGCGAGGGCTGTGAGCTTTGAGGGTGAGTATTTATGCAAACACGCAAGATATTGTAGATCTGAAACGTTCAAGTTTCGACCCTACAGAGTAACAGGAGGCTCGGTGTTCACAGTGTTTACCGTGATCACACCGCCATTCTTTGAATTATGGATTGTTCGATTATTCACCAAGAGGTTCCATTGTCCATATTAATCGATGTCCATTTCGACTGGTCTTACCTTTAAAGAATGGGGTTATCGGATGAGCCTGACCCCCAGTCTCCAGCTCGTGTCTCTTGTCTAGATACCGGAGGTGGTGTGATTGTGGTCTGCGCTTCTAGGTTGCAAAGGACCAGATCCTGGATGGCACGATCTGGTAATACGCGGAAACAAAATTGCTCCGCGCTTCGTGCTCGGCTCGATGAGTAGGGGGAAAAAAGGCAAGTATCAATAGTGAGTCACTCAGCCACTGTTACCATCTCACTCACCATTTTACTGATTATATCAACCAAGCGAGAACCCACGATTTTTGCGCTCGCGCATTTCATCTCGTGAAAGGAATAGTGCCACAGAATGGATTACTTGGACCGATTCATAGAGGATTGTTTCAAGACTGGCTTGTCATCATGTCCGGGTCTCGAGCGCAATGTGTGCGCGCAGAAAGCATGTCCAAGCTTGCCAGTTCGTCGAGCCTTTAGGAATGGATCCGTCCCTCCATCTAGCCAGAATATCCCGCTCACTAAAGGCCTCAAAGTCGTACGACTTTATACCGAGGTGAGTCTTGTAGGTCACTATGAGTCAATGTTCTCCAACCGATAGCTGGCTACCTAGGGCTGTGTGAGTGCTCGGAGTCAGGCAGTGTAGATGGCAGGATGTCTTCAGGTCAACTCTACCTGGCAAAATACCTGGGGCGGCAACATTCTCCGGCTGAAGCTTGGTTTTCCCTCATAACAAGGGTTACCTAGTATACCTTGGCCTACTGTATCTCCTAAGCGCCCCAGATACCCTACTCGAGCTTGGCTAGGAGCAAATAAGGCGCAGCCACAGTTCGTTTTGGTTCTTGGTCGCCGAAAATCAATGTTTTTAGCCAGATTCTCTCGCTGTAGAGCCAATGAGCGCCCATTTTTCCGAGGTATTTCTGCCAACAACACTAGAGAGTCAAGGGAAGTATTCAAGCCAGCGCTGAGTAGTTCAACCAACATTGACCCTAATCTTGAAGGGCTTTCATCAGAATTGGGCAATGGTGACGTAAGCATAAAAAATAAAAATAGATTATAGGCGCACATATCGGAAATTGTCGGTACTCCCGAAGAAGGCGGTCATGAATGGGGGAAAAACGAAAAAGTTTTCATCTTTACTAATGTACACAGACGTGTTCTGCTTTCTCTACGTATGTTGCAGGCAGTTTTCGCATGTTTGATCCCGCCCGTCACATATCAGCGAACTTGTTTGTTGCCTGTAATGACGGTATTAAAAAAGGGTGGAAGGAGGGAGGACGATCTATGAATTATGGGCGCGTACCTCAACGAGCAACTTTGCTGTCCCTGGCTCCCGGGACGAGTGCCCTGCATCCGGAACAATGTGCAATGTAATCTCGGGCCATACCTAGGCAAAATTAATTAAGTAGTTGTTGCGGGATGAAAACACTCCCCCTGATCACAAATGACTAAGTATCACCTTCTTGAGGGCGTATGCAGTCGTTGCCTAATCCAGAGATGACCTGGTGAGCAAACGGTGCAGCGCGAAGTGAGGCGGAGACTCAGTACTCACCGGGCAAACGACATCATACCGGCCTTGAACAACCACCGTGGGGATGTGTCGACTAGACTTCTTTTCGTCAAATTGCTCTACAGCTTTTCCATTCGTGCAACGCACATCTTATCAATCTCTTGCACTTCCAAGAGTTGACCATCCCGCATGAATCCCTGGGAGGGGGTGAGGAGTGGGAAGACTTCAGACGTAGATCCACTTTGAACGATTGCTATGCTTACATCATTGACAAAATAATGATTCTCGATCCTAGCAAATGCACTAAGGGTGCTGAGGTTCAGACTCGATTCAAAGAATGGCATAACATTCTCGATTGGCTTACTTTGAAAACTCGTCCTTCTCGGCTTGCTTGACCTGCTCTGGGTCCACGTAGAGTTTGGAGGTCGCCATCCTGTATGTTGCGTCAAAAGCTTTAGTATCAGAGAAACCAGGCGAAAAGAACACGGGACTCACTCCCACTTGGTCCAGGCTTTTGCAGCTTTAATCCTAGTCTGGTCATCCACAGAGTTAAGTTGCGCGTGATACGCTAGAATCAGGTCGTGCCTCTCGGCTTCAGGTATGGGTTCGAGGTATTCGTCCCTGGATATGATCTTGAGTGACTATAAGAAGATATCGGTAGGAGAATTTACGGACCATGCTTCGGGAAAGAGATGCGATGCCCCCTCTTGGTAGAAGAACTTCAGCTCACTATACCAGCGCCGGTAAGATGACGTCCGGATCGAAGGCAAAGAGGTAACAACTATACCTCTTTCGCAAGGTGAATATTCCACTAGTCGCGCCAAAAGAAAACACCGTCAGTTCAACTCCGATCGTGACTGGTAATGTACTCAACCGGAGGACTAGCGTTTTCACGCGATCGGGATGCGTCTGGGAGTAGTTCATGAGCGAAGATAAGAGCCACGAAAAGGGATATACGGGTGTTTACTTGAGCATAGGCTAACGATAGAGTCGAGCCCTAAAGAAACGGCTTTCAATCGCAATCGGACGACGACGACGAACAACAGACGACGCACCCAAGATCCACCAAAGACGTGCCATTTCTCGATCTTTAGATGTTCCCGAAGCTTTTCTATATCCTTGACAAGATCCCAAGTTGTATTCTCTTCTAAACAAGACGATCTGGAAAGGCGAGGGCAAGATGAGGAATCGATCTTCTCGTCAAGAGGGACTTGGGCCTACGGGTTGGACTTCCCAGCACCACGCTGGTCTAGTAGGATAATCTATGATGATGTCCATGAACTACATCGAACGAACGTAAGACGATGTTCCTACTCACCTTGTATTTCTGCGGATTAAAGAAACTACGGTCCTTCACGTCACAACCCCCTCCTGGGCCACCTGGAAAAGCCGTAAGACTTTCAAAGACGAGCGGGATTAAGAGTCCAAACTCACCATGCAGGAATATCACTACACAAGTACTTGTGAGAGGGATATGCGAAGATTAAAGTAAGTAAAGACGGTACCGGGATTGCCCTCCTTATTTCCAGATATCTCGTAGCTTAGTATCGAAACACATCAGCATGAAGGGACGCCACCGCAAAGTATGCACATACTAGAGGGTATGAATGTCAGAAACCTTTAGGGTAGAGACTTCGTAAGGTTCGATGGGAGGATACATAGCGATAGAGCGATAGATTGCTGATGACGGGAGTCGAAGAGAACCGTCCCAATTCAGCAGCAAAACAGCGGCATGTCCGGACCGAGAGACACGGTCATAAGCACGTTACATACGCGTCTTGAATTCTTGATTTTCAACCACAATCAGTCCAAGGGGGGCCGGACGAGCGGCATAACCCGCTACTGGACCGACTCCGCTGTAGGACCTGTGGGTTGTAGTCTGTTGAAGAGCCCATAGTTGGCCATCGTCCCGGGTTCAGTTTCTAAAGTTGGGTGTCTCAAGCGCGTGATATTTCTAACCCCTTGTCACGATCCGTCACTCAACTCTCTCTCCCCAAATCCACCATGTCGCAACTTCCAATGTTCCCGCTTCCTCTGCAAAAAGATCGTCCACCCTCAGGATACGAATGGGACAAACGGTCGGTGTTGGCGTCACAGACCTCAACGTCCACGGCGTTCAATACCAGTATCAATCAACGAGACATATTCCTCGGAGTCCCTCGATGTATCGTGTGTGGAGCGGCCGCACGAAAGGCACTGCAGCGCTGCCACATCATCATGAAATCAGAGCCTGAAACTGTAAGTCGGAACTCGAAGAGCGAAGAGGAAATCCATTCCAGCCGCGTAGCTAACGTGGGGGCCCGCAGTGGGAGACAATCAAGAAAAATGGTTACATCCCCTCAGGCGTGAAATCTGTAGAACACGAACCACGCAATGGTCTATTAATGTGTTTCTACCACCACAACATATGCATGTACGATGACTATTATTATTTCATACGGTACATCCCCGAGGTGAGTACTGAGTTTTCCACTTCGAGTCCGAGTTCAAGTGGGCCCCACAACATTTACACTATACACTGTACAGACAAAAAAATTCGTCCTTGTGAACTACTCTAACGAGCCATCGCTTCGGCCCTTCCATATGAAAGCCATCGGGGTTGACATAGACGAACGTTATGCACCTTTCCCCAGTCTGTTCATCATTCAAGAGATGCGGGCGCGCGGTTTGAACCAACGCAGCCGCGGCCAGACATTCCCGACCAAGTTGATTACCAAGACTGGATTGTAACCGACGGGTTGCAGGACGGGAAAGGTGGGTTTCAGAAAGACGCTCCCAAGGAAAAACCCTCGCAGCACCAGGTTCCCGCGGGTGGCAGAAGAACCTTGGCTCTCAATAACGACGTGATTACGGAGATTCTCGCTGCGACGTGGGCATCACCGTCATGGAAAGCCTGCGAGATGGAGGGGCACCAGCACCAGCTGGACAGGCACGGCTGAAGAGAACATCCAGAAGTACACCGGTGCAGAAAAAAGCTAGAACTTCAGACTGGTTATATGTTGTAGTTGTCGGACTGTATAGTGTGTATGAAAGTGGTTTAAATACAACGTCGAAGAAAGTTTTTTCATAGACCGAGGCCAGTCATTTCAGGCCAAGGTGTAGACCCCCCACACCTTAGGCCCGAGCATCTTCCTCTCACTATCTCTACCTTTAGAATATCATGACCATTTCCTCCCCAAAAGGTTCTCCGGAAACTCGCTGGTTCATTAGGTTTGAAATCCCGTACGAGCTATTGTATTTGGGGGATCTTCAACGGAGACAGTGTGTTTGGTCTTTTTCATATACAGAGTCATCTCTCCGTGCCCTCGTGGTCAAGAAAGAGATCGTTAATACCCCCCCCGCCCCCCCCTCCTGGATAAATTCAAGTTCGAGGGTCTATCGTGTGCCTTTTCGTTCTCACGACTCTAATCGTGGCTTTGGCCGCGGCGCGTGTAGGTGGGAATGTCGCTGCGATTGTGACACGCGTTAGACTTGGGAATCAGTGTTCATTGTAAGAGTAAGATATATTCGTGTGTATACGGGTTCTCGCAGGTGGGAGGTGATGGAAAAGAACTCTGAATATGGTAAAAGCGCCAAAAACGAAGGAGTGATGGGCTACACGACAGGCGGGCCAGACTTTTTTTTGAATGTAAAAAGTTATCGTAAAAAATCAAGAAATTACCACCTACTGGTGCAGTTGTAAAAAGGATTGACTCTTACGACCGTAAAACGGCTTCTAGAATTTGCCTAAATACGGAGTGGCTGTGTCGTTTGTATCATTATGTCGTCTACCTTAAAAGGTTCAATTAAGGACTGCATATGGCAATTTTTTACGAGGCCAAACAATTTTATAAAAGAATGTCTTTTACGAGCTCAAGAAGAGATTTGTGACCTTCAGCAGCGCCGTCCTTCAACGAAAATCTACTCAGTAATTAATTTTTTGGACTTGTAAAAGACACTCTTTTACGGGAATTGTCAATGTTTGGCCTCGTAAAAAAATTGCCATATGCAGTCCTACTACGAACCTTTTACGAGTGTAAGTTCAATGCCCTTTTACAACTGCAAAAGACTAAAGTGAGTGGTAAATTTCTTGATTTTATTTTTACGATTTACGATAACCTTTTTACATTCAGAATTTACGGTCGGAAAAAATCTGGCCCCCGCCTGTCTCGTTCGTGGATATTAGGAAAACTGCGGGGGAGACACGGTAACACGTGACATACGCGTCTTGATTTTCAACCACCACCACCACCATGGACCAAGAGAAGGACCACTGCACCGCCGCCCAATCTCTCCGAACCTCATTCGAATCCTCCAACCTCTACGTCACACGAAACCCTTCCACACTCAACGCTTACAAGCTCGACGACGCCGACGATGACATCGAAGAAGAAAGCAGAGATCCTGCTATAATAGCTATGGAAGTCGACGCTCAACTCGTGAGTCCCCAACTCCCCGACTGTCCACTGTCATTTCTCCATTCTTCGCGTGTTGACCCCCTTGCTGCTAGCAATATCTACGAAAACTGAAATTCCAATTCGTCGAACAAAACGCAAAAGCGCAGTATATCACCCGTATCGTGAGCGACATTGAAGATGTCCCGCTCGTGACGGATGAAGACAATAAACAGTTGAAGATGCAGAATGAGGGGAAGAAGGAAGCTTTGAGGCAGGCGAAGCAGAGGTTGGAGGAGCATCAGAAGAGGGTACGGGTGTTGGCTCCTTTGGTAGAGGAAGGTACGCACAACAAACACCCCCCCACTCCCAGCTTAA